>JAPMOQ010034295.1:1884089-1929884 GCA_026543055.1 Argiope trifasciata
GCCTTTTGAAAAGTTGAGGATAGGGCGCGTATGGAATGCATCTTACAAAGGGACAAAAAGCTAAGGTTTCAAATAACTGAATTTATGGAATCAAAGAATTGTTAGTGAAAATAAGGTGATATGACTGGAATTTTGTTTGAAGTGCCATAAAATTCTTTTTGATATATAGAATTAACCTTTTAAAATGTTCAGGGTCGGTCAAGTATAGAATGCGCCTTAGATACTAATACATAGGGACACAAATCTAAGATTTCAAATAACTGAATTTATGGAATCAAAGAATTTTCAGCATCTCATAGGTAAGGTTTATGTTAAAAGACATTGTAGTCACAAAATACCTAGATGAAAGCCACTGCTAGTTTAAATGTAATGTATTTTTTTTAAAAAAAATTGCGAAATTTGGAAAAGAATGTTTTATTTATTTGTTCAATTTAAACCTTATTCAATGAGATACCCTGTTTATAACTCATAGTATAGAGGTTACGTCATTTAAAACCTCGTTAATTTCATTATTTAAAATTCGATACAATAACAGATACCCGGCAATTCAGCTAAACTGAGAGAAAATCGGAAGTAAGTTGTTAAAGAACTTTATTTTCCAAGTAGCCTAGTAAAAAAAATGTAAAAAATACTAATTCTAAAAATACTAAAAAATAAAAATACTAATTGCCCTACTCTGTAGGTTAAAGAAGACGTCTCTTTATCATTAAACTGAAATGTTTATATATATAGTTTTAAATATATTATATAGTTTCTATAGTAATGTTTTCGTGTTTAAAATTTAAGTGACGCCAAAAAGAATGCACCTTAAAAAGCGCTATATTATTAATAAGAATGCATTGACATATTTTAAAAGGATTCTTAAATATGTAATAAATTTGTTTATTAAATTTTAAAAATAGAGTGTCAGAGGAAATAATGAAAAGAAGTATAGTAAGTATAGTATAGTAACTGGAACATACAATTTTTTTATTCATAGGTATTGAATTCCAAAATCTAAAATTTCTTTTTCCGTTGAAAATGTTACTTGGTTTTCACATGCGTTTTTTAGTAAACCATCTTTGAAATTTCAGAAAAAGAATGTTTTTAAATTTTATTTACTGTTAATTATGAGAAATTATATTTACCTAATTCATGAATTTATCTAAGACGTATTATATATCTGCACCAATTTCAATTCTTCAATATAGATTTAACAACAAAAAAAGTTTCTTTTTTTTTGGGGGGGGGGTATTTAGAGAAACGTGCCTCTTAACAATATTCTAACAGAATATCATGAAATATTTTTAATTAATCGGATAGGTATTCGACCACGTTCAAAGGAAACTTTTGAGAAATTTGATTTTTTAAAATTATAGATATATTGTCCATTATAATACAAAATGCTATAAATACAAAAACATTATTTGAAAATATGATGTATTTTGAGAAATAGAAAAATTTGCAGTAAATTTTTAGGAAATTTAACCAAAACGGTTAACACTCTGCGCAAAATTGTAATGCAGCAATCTTATTTTTCTTTGTACACAAGTTATAGAATATAATAATGAATGAAATGACTCAAAATCTAAGAAAAAGTTTGATATACAAATAAGTTATGTGTAGAAATGTACATATATATGCCTTTTTCCATAAATTCACTACTTAATTTTTCTAAAAATACCTATAAATGAAAAATTATTTCGACAACAATAAAAATTTTGCTTCATTTCATTGCCCATGTTATTTAAAACACGCCCTGAAATTTTTATGTAAATATCTCTATTAGTGTTTGAGATATCATGTTAATGGTGGAGAATTTTTATGAAAATTGAAGTTAAAGACAAATTTTAGCTGAAAAACAATTTATGCTTAAAATTCCCCTGGTTGACAGATCAGGTCTTCCTTTTCGTAGAAAAGATAAACTGTTTTAGAAAGAAGAAAGACTGAACTTGGAGAATTTTTTTGCCTTAACTGAAATTTTGCATTTTATTACAATTTTTACTATTTCATTCCTTTTCTTTTTTTATTATTGTTTTTAATGTTATTACACAAGAGATTAATTTATCCGAATCAATAGTAATGCTAATATTTTATTCATTATTTTTAAATTTGATAGTGCATTTATGCTATAGCAATATCTTTATCTGGCAGCAACAAATTTAAAATCTTTTACACAAATTGATACTAGTTCTATCTAACTTTAAATGATGCTGGAATTAAAGCAAATTTAAAGAACAGTTAAATTAACTCAAAAATAGCATCGAGTCATTGGAGCAGTTTGCACATGTCACATATCCAAACTTACTTAAGTACTAGTCCAAACATTCAAACGTTTTATTGCTTATAAATAAAGTGCGATGGTAAAGAGAGGAACTTATAATGAAGATTTATTTCGAACCTAAATGTTTTTCTGGACGCTTCTGCTATGATCAAAAGAATAAGCAACTCTTCGCCACCTGCCTCACCTATAAAAGTAAAGGATATTTATAACAAGAGTGCAATTTCACGGCTGAACACCAGCTAAGCAGGTTAAGCCGGCTGTCGTGTTTAAGTTATTGTTCGTCAGAAAAAGTGTCTCCCTCGTAACTTTGGCCTAATCACCCCTCTTACGAACTAGAAACCAATAAAAGTCGCAGACTACACACTGGTAAAAAAAAAACTGCCGTATGGCTTGTACCCAAAATACTGGGACTAAAAGAAAAAAAAAATGGTTATAATTCTCGCTTCTCTCTTACAAATCATCTATTCTTGCTCATTTTGGAGCTTGGGCCAACCCCCGAAGTGAAATGATATAAAACAGACATCACTCTAAAAGGGCATAAATTACTGCTAATGAATCTGTAATCTTGCCTCACCTTCGAAGTTAACGAAGTGTTTATTTGAATGGAAGTGCAGTTCGCCCAAACAACTTTAAATCTTTTTGCACAGAGAGAGTGGTGAGGGAATGTTTCAAAAGGCCAGATGGTAAGCATTTTGTACCGTTGCCGCTGGAAGTGACGGCATGACTTAGCCAATTAGTATCGAATAAACAGAGTTCAGCAGTAGTTCAGGCAAGTGCATTTACTAAACATGAGTGTTACGCATTATGATGTAGTGCGAAACGGATGTCATAGCAGAATCGCAAGGTCTATGATTTAGTTAGGCCTGGGAAAATTTACTATATTGCATTCTTTAGGAAGTAAATGTCTGTTAGATGAAATACAGCCTTCCCTGTATTAATGGTCGTTTTCCTTTCTAAATCCAAATACTTGTTTTTTTAAAGGACTCGTTGAACTGGATTACCTGAAATAATGCTGGCTTTAGAATGTATATAAATGGCTGAACATTTTACTTAAATAACTTCTTGGAGCAAAGTTTAGAAAAGCTGACTTGTTTTGCTTAGATTTACCAAATTTAAATATTAATCAAAAATTCCTATAATCGCAAATTCTTATATGTAAGCAGTTATAAAATATGTAAATTATATTTTTATTAATTAAAATCTCTTAAATATCCCTTTTTTGTTTTATTTATTCATGTACCAGACCTCTAGGATTTGCTAGTGCAAGCGTGATTTTCCGACTAAAATTTGTATTTTGCATTTCATTTTGTATTAATGAGTTTAATATATTTACATAAAATATTAATTTATAAAACTCATGTAATTTTTTTAATAAACTCCTCCAAAAAGATTAATAAATTATAATTAAAAATCTTAGTTTCTACAAAATACTTCTCACCTTTTACTATATATAGCATTTGATCACCCTAATATTATTTATGTGGATGAAATATTTATACAAAAACAAAAATATATGAAACTCATATAAAAATTTCAATAAACTGTTATAAAAGTATTAATAATAAAATTGATTCAAAAGAATAAATTTCTAAAGAATTCTTTTCAACTTTAGCTATAAATAGCATTTAATCACCCTAATATTAACCACGTCCGCAAATCTTTAGAAAAAATAAATTCTCGTGATCATAGTTGAATAAATTTCGTTGTATTTATTTATATTCGTATTTATATTTTGTCCAATGTTTATTATTGAAAAAAAAATGGAAAATAACTGTAAAATTTTGCCCATTTCAGCAATTTTTTCGTTTGATAGCAGGCTTAACTATTTCCTTGCTAAAAACAGATTTTTATTTCCTCAAGCAGACATAGAAGTTTCTTTTCTTTTCTTTTTTTCTGTTGTTTATACTGGCATGTGATTCTTTGCATAAAAAATAATAGTGTGGAAATTATAACGTTGTTCTTTTTTCATTTAAAATGAAGATATTAATATTATTTACGAAACTGTATAGAGGGAATAGTACTTACGTTTTATTAAAATGAACAAAATTATTTTTGGCTTAACTGCTGAGATAAGATTAAGATTTTTTAAAAATATTCTAGATATTAGAGATAAGAAAAATTTGTATATAGTAATCGTAAATATAAGGGGGGGGGAATTGAACTATTTTGGCTAGTTTAAAACACTTAGGCAGCGTTAAATTACGATGCAAGCAAATTTATACAACCTAACGTATTAAAAGCCTTGATTATAACAAACGGCCAGATTAATATAGAATAATCTATGTCTGATCAAAGTTCGAAATGATAGTTAAATCTTCAAATTTTTTTAAAATTTGATATATTTGTATTTTTTTAGTTAATACTAATATTCACTAACAATATATAAAGCTTCGGGGTTATTGCGGCTCATCTTAAATGAATTACCATTTTAATATTATGTACATGAAATGACAGGAATACCATGTGATGAATTTATTACCGGCCAAATTGAAATCCCTCACTCTACAGAGGGCATAAAATACATAAATATTATTATATTATTACTAGTACATAATATTACTATTATTTCTCTTATTATTATTACTCACAACTTACAATAACAAGTATTAAAAAAGCACTCTACGAAACACACTACTAATTTGTTTCGAGTGCATGTTTCTTTGGCCTTCCTTTATATATATATATATATATATATAAAGGAAGGATATATATGGAATGTCATATATATATATATATATATATATATATATATATATATATGGAATGAATTTTTAAAAAATTCTATTATTATTATTTTTTCTAAATAATGTTTGTATTGCTATAGAATACACGTCTGGTTAGTAAATGTCTTATGACTTTACACTTTGGCTAAATAGCATTGTTCACAATATAGAATGCCTAACCAAATTATGTCTAAAATATGTAACATGTTCATAAATTTCTCATGTTCTATATTTAGCCTAAAAACGTCACGACATTCCTTCTATACGATGTTATCGGCTCCAGTTACTCTGCCGATAATATATTCTTTTTATGGACTTTTCAAGATTTTTTTTAATACATATAATCATAATATTCTAATACATACTTATAAGTTTTTGACTTTGAAAATATAAAATTATCTTGCTCTTATTAACTGGTTGAGTAAACAGAAAGTCATGAATTTACTTTTCATTAATTCAAATTGAATATTCATCCTTTTGTATAATTACAAACCATTTAAAGCTTAATATTTTTGTAACATTTTCACTTGTTCCTTTAAATAATTTTTTTCCATTAAAAATTCAAATTTAGAAAACCTTTGCTCCCGAGGCATTTTATATTATATAAAAACGAATAAAAGACTAAAAAATATTTGAAGTGTCAAACTTAATTTTTTAAAAAAATTAAGAACTAGCTATATCTAAAACAACAACAGAAGAAATAAAGTGCTATGGAATAATTAAGCGTTAATATTTGGAATAATGGTTTTATGCAACATTAAAATTTTACTTTCAGAAAAGAAAACTTTTTTTGTTATATTATTACTATAAAATTCAAGCTAATTATCATAATAAATGAATGTGACAAGCTAAATTACCATAATTACGAATATTTACATAGCGTAGTTGTAAGAAGTTTTACCTTTTTTATACTTAAATGATCATATTAAGACACTACTTTTATAATGTATAGTGGAAAATTAAGTTTTCTACACATTTTAGTAATAATGCGCGATTAATTTTTATAAATTATTTTCACGATATTTTGGGTAATATTCTTTAATTGATAAATTACATAAAAAGGGCGAGGATATTAAAAAATTCTTATTGGAAGTTAAATTCCATCGAAGTTTTATCATAGATATTAGGATGAGAATTTTCACCAAATTATAAATATGTACTCTCTTCCCGTTTGAACAAAACAATGACGGTTCATACCTCTTTTATGAACATGAATATAAATATATAAACTGCTCTTTTTCGCGCTATTTTTAGTCGATCACAGAATGAAATGTTTGGTAAGTGAAACTAAAACATTTAATAAATATTCTTTCAATAATATGATTAAATGTCACCATTACATATTGATAGATGTACAAGAAATGCATAATGTAAATTAATATTAATTATTTAGGATTACAAATTGAGATACTTGATATTGACTTGGAAAACTAATTATTATTAGATTGAGAGCTGAAAAAATCTTAAGATTACTTTAAAATGTGCTCATCTAGAGTATCTATTATCCTGTTAATAATGTAACGAATATGATAATTACAGGTTAAATAATGATAGACGGAACATAAAATTTTTGGTACATTGGCAAAATACTTAAGAAATTACAATAATAATAAATATTATTTGACATAAACGTAAATGTTAAAATAAAATACATTAAAAATTTTGTTTCCTTCAAATGGGATCTATTTTATCCGTAATCTCAAGAATACTCAAATCAAAACTAATTACTAACATCGTTTTTTGAAATAAATAGTGATTAACTAACAAAAAAAAATTTTATGCCACATACAAACTAAAAATAATACCGTAGGAATATGTTTGATATAACTTCCGACTGAAGCGAGAATATTTTGAATCAGCTCAAATTAAAATAATATAAAATGTTCAGTCCTAATCTAATTAACCTTTGCCAAAAGCAGCATAAAAAATGTAAATAAATATGAAATTTGCCATCTTATAACTGATTTTATTAATGTTAAATATACTGATAAATCAGTTAATATTAAACATAAATTTTCACAGTTGCTAGATGCCGAAAGAGACTCGTGTGATTTTTCATCCCATAACGACGGAAACCAAAAGTTCGGGGATATTTCAGCGTTCCATACAGAGGTAGATGATTATATATACTCATGCCTTGAAATGCATTACTAATGCAATATCAAAATTATGCTAAGTAGACCAGGTAATAATTAGAGTAAAAGGTTGTCAGTTAAATCATGAACTATTATATGAACAATATGTACATGTATTTCAGATTATGATAAATAATTCAAATATAATATATCTAATATACATATCCATGCTAGTAATAGAAAGTTACAATTGTTTTTAAAAAAATAAAAAAATAAATAACTCATTTTTCATACTTTCCCTTTGAATTTTGCATCTTCATTGTCAAATTTTTCAAAATATGCTGACAGGCAAAGATGATCGTTTTGCTTATCTTATACAAACCATTCAATATTATAATCACATCCGTTACTGTAATAAACACATTCTGAAATTTTTGTCTTAACAGTTTTATCCCAACTACGATTGTTGCATTTGACGCATTCTATTCTGATGATCCAATTCCATTTTCGGCAATTGGATATAATATCGTTATTTTCTCTAATAAAAGGGAACTAAGTTTGAATATTAATTTTTTTTTCTGTAAATCTTAAGCTTTTCTAACATAATGCAGGAATAATTATAACTATTCATTCTTTTCTTAGTTCCAAGAATAGATTTATTAGCAACGTCATATCCCATAGAACATGCTTGATAATCTGGTAGATCAATTAAAACGTTACTCCATTTTACTTCATGGTGTTGTCTTCCAGCATGAACAATTAAAATATTAAATTATGTAGTGCATTTGATATCATACTAGCAAACGTGAATCGACTCCATTACTTTTATTTTAATAATGAATTTGCAATACCACAATTGCGAATTTTGGTAAATCATTATCAGAGTTAAAGTTTACTAAAATGAATTTAATTGTTAGGTATTTACAATACAATATTATATTATAATGTAAGCCACATCACCCTAGATTTTCTTATATATTAAAAACATGTCTGATGCAGTAATAAAAATGTTGATGCAATGTCGCGTTCCATTGTAAATAAATCAAATTTTATTTTTTTAACAATATTAGCTTGACTTATGAATCTTAATCTTTAATGAATTATTAATATCTTATCAATTAATGTTTTTTGAATAATATATTTATAAAAGATGAATAGTAGTGTGTATTTTATTTAGTACTGTATAATAATATGAAATGAGCATATTAATATGCGGAAATGACGATATGTAGCAGAAAATAAAAATAAATTACACACTTTTAGAACGGTTTCGAAAAAGAATTTTTTTGATAGTAAGTTTTTTCGTTATAAAAAAATTCTGACAACAATTAATTTTTTTAAAATAAGAAATATCGTCTGCTACTTTTAAGTTCATTCCTCATTCAAAATGTTGCGCATGTGGATTGTGGATTGAAATATATGGTTTTACATTTTCCGACAAGAAATATTTCATTTTCATAATTCAAAAAGGTTTTGAAATGCTTGATATTAAAATCTGTTAGTGCAAAATAAGTAATAGTACTACTCACAAAATGGGAAATTGTCTCAATCGTTGCTTCTGGATAGAAGGAAGATATGAAACGAATGCTCCCCAAAAGGTATGCAATTCTCTGAAGCAAAAAACAAATATTAAATCTCTAAATATATCTGTAGTAACAATACATAAAAAGGAGACTAAGATTTACAATTTTAAAAAACTATATAAAAAAAAGACTGGTTATCAGTATCTGCCGATGTCTTTAATCTAACGCTGAACAGTTATAGAACCTAGAATGAAAACTATTCAGCCGAAATAAACTGTGATTTTTCGAGATCTTTGAAGATCCTTTATGATCCTTGAATATGAGTTTATCTGAATGACTGCAACAAAAATATGTTTATTTATTATCGAAAAAGAGGAGAAAAAAGATCCCAACTCAAAGAAATTAAAATAAGAATTTATGGTTATCGGAGTGTTCTCCTATTAGTGGAAAATTAAAAACAATAAAATTAAAAATTAAATCAACCAATCAATCAAGTATTCTCGAGAGAACGTTCAGTATATGATATTTTCAGAAAAAATTCTGTCTTTTAATCCTCAAAGCATTCAAAAACGGAAAATATTATCAAGATAAAATTGAGAGTCAAAGAACCAATGCATTCCTTGAAATAAAAATGAAGACTGGAACATCTATTGCTCTAGCATCTTTTCAACATATTCCCGTAAAGTTTCTAACTTTTCATCGGCGAACTGTTGGGCATTTCTTTTGCTGAAAAGAATTTCAAAACACACACCTACCATGACCGGTAAACTTTGGAAAATAGTAGAAGAGAAACGGACGACAATACTTATGGAAATTTATTAAAAACTCTCTTTTAAAGGAAATCATGATGCAGGCTTACAACCCAAAAAGAAAGACTATCAGATTATATAAGTTAAAAAAAGTCTAACATTTTAAACATCGATTAAATGACCTTTCGATTAAATGACCATCGATTAAATGAAATCTTTCTAAAAATATGCAGGCAACTAATGTAATCCCACGATAATGGCTGAAGGCGTAACAAGTTTATTCTTTTTTTTTCTTCTATATACTTGACAAAACAAACAAACACGGGGGACTTGTTCGTTTTGATTTTATAAAAACCTTTTACTGGCATAAAAATGATTTATCCGTTAACAATAATACATTTTCAATCAATAAAACAAAATAAATAAATAAATATTGCTCAGGTAACTGTAATTATCAAGAAAACTCCCCCCAACCTATTTTAAAGCAAGTGGGGAAATAATAATTTGCTGAGTACTCGGATATGTTTTAAAGATCACACTGCATTTCAATTCCTAAGTAAGATTCCTGAGGGGTTCTGGAAAAACCAATACAACTTTTAGTCTCTCCGATCCGTATTCAAGTGTTTTGAGGCGTGAGTAAATTTTCTGCGGCGGTTCGGGTCTCAAAGGATTGCTTTTAGGAACGAACGTTCAATTTTCAACTTGGGTGAGTCCTCTTTTGTTAAGTAATCCCCGATTCAGGCGACCCTTTTCAAAGAAATTCGAAACCACTTTCCTTTCAAGGTCATCTGATTATTTAGGAAATAGAAGTACATTGGCTGTTAAAAGTGCTATTTTGTGCCTCGAAATATCGTGACAATTTCATAAGGGTGTGTTCCGAAATTGGAAAATAATAATTATTTGAAATATTATGAAATATTCTTTAAACGTTTAATCTGTTTGAGATGCAGAGTATTTGGAATTAAGGTATGCAGAACTTTATAGACTATGTAAATAGTCGAGTTCTGGTGGCATGCATTTCGGAAAGAGTGCTTATTTATTTATTTATTTTACTTTTTGATACATTTTTTGTCTTTTTTTTAAATTTTCTGTTTTTTTCCTTTTTAGAATCATTATATTTTTCTTTTCATATTCAATCATTTATTTTATTCTCCATAAGTATTTAATCTCTTTTTTTTATCATCCCTTTTATTTCAGAGTATTTGTATTTCTTATTTATATATACTTAAGCATTTTATATTTTATGTATTAAAAATATCCTTTATTTTTATAATATTTTTCCTGTACTCTTTTTGATATGAAATTGTTATGTTAATTTTATTTCTATATGACAATAATATACTATTACTGAAAATATAATATACTATTAACTTTTTATGATCAGATTGTTAGCCCAAAATATTGTTTTTCCTGGCTGTTAAATATTAATGGGGAATGGATTCATTTAAAATTTCATTGTGCTTATCGACAACAAAATAAAAACTAAAGTGAATGTCTCATTTTTGCTCTCACTCATCTGAAAATTCTCATAAGAATGCAATTTTTTAAAACTTATAATTTTAACAATGATGAAAATTCGTGTTTGAATGGTTTGATGGAACTCTGAAATTAATTTGATTCGCCTCAACAATATAATGATTGCTACAAATTGCGTATGAAATTAATTTTAAAAAATGAAATTTGAGGAAAGAATGAAGTGGGCATCTTTAAGGAGACAATTTTGAATTTGCCTAATTTAGCTTTTTTAATTTGCTTTTTTAATTTCTGGGCTATTTAAAGTTTTTATTGGATCTAATAATATATATACGAATCGATTAACCACTACAAATAATTTCTTAAAATGTAAAGTTTTGGCAGTTTTTATTTGGAATCGACAAATGTTAAAGACCATGAAACTATTTTAAGAAAGACTTAAGCAGAATTTCACTTTTTTCTTTTGGTATTGATAAGATCTAGTATATCTGAAGTCTTTCTCGCGGCCATGTAATTTGCAGTGCAAGAGAATTCTCGCTCGATTCATCGTCAATTATTCATATGTTTACAATAGTTTAGTCGAGTATTTTTGCTCATGGATTTCATTACACAAGAAAATGTTAGTCGACTGAAATAAAACAAATTAGAAGAAAAGAGGTGTTAAAAAAAATACTGATTTTTACTTTTTTGAAGTCGAAGCAGCAAATAATGAATAATATAATCGTCAAAACATTTGACTCGAAATTTTAAGATCAGAATTGTACCAAACTGCGATTTGATCATCAGAAGTAAATTTTATGAACATTTTTCTTCTTAATTTTATGAAAAGAATTCTTTAGTAAATCGTATATCTATTGATCCACTTTCACAGTGGTATGTCTTTATTTTATTCTTAACTATACAGAACGATAACATGTACATAACAATTTTTTTCATACTACGGGAACTTTAATGTATATAAATATAGTAATCAAAACAATAAAGGAAATTGTAGTAAAGTAATATTTTTAAAATTATATTAAAATTAGGGACAATTTGTCTGGAAATATAAAAGATATCAATGCGAAATAATTTTTTTAAAGTTTTTAAATGGAGTTTTATGTTTTTATCTGTTCTCAAATTATTGAGAAGAAACATTAAAATTTCTATTAATTTTAAAAAGAAAATTCAGTTATTTTTTTAAAAATCTTTTTAATGAGTTTTTATTATAAAAAAAAAACAAATTTGGTAGCTCATTACTCATAGGTCTGCCTTATCGAGTGTTCTAAATGATTTTTATGTCGTTCACATCTCATTATTTACAGATAATATGGCAACGTATAAATAATGATTATGCTTTTGAAAAATCCATCACATTTTTTAATGCATAAATTTAAAGTGCAATTTTCTTCTTTTTTTTTTGTTGTTGATGATTTTTATATTACAATCATATGACTTCCATTCATGCAACATTAGTTGGCAACCTACAAGCAATTCGATTTGCTGTAATTTTTTAAAAACATTTTGCTAAAATATCCAATTGGTGACCTTTGTGATAAATCTTTATTTCCTTAATTACAATTTTTATTTTTGAACTATTTAGAGATCTGACAGATGACCTTCGTTGTAAAAGTTTATTGTCCTATAATGGCATGTTGTCAAGCTTCAAGTTGAAGCAATAAATAAATAAATAAAATAACGTTCGTATAACTAGATATGCATTAGATCTAGTTATATGAACGTTATAAAACAAAATCCTTCCTTTAACCTTAAGAGCAATTAGTGGTAAATGTTAGATGACTATTATCATAAAATATATACTTATGTTTAGGATGTTAAAAAAAATCTTTCCTTTCTATTAATAAACCACAGGAGCCTATTAATGAAATCTCAGAAAAAAATGTATATGTGTGTAAAAAGTGTATGTAAAAAAGAAATGTGCAAATCAAGAATAAATAAAATCATTGTCATAAATTCGTATCTTAATTTTAAAAATATTTAAATT
This sequence comes from Argiope trifasciata, assembly GCA_026543055.1. Taxonomy (NCBI): domain Eukaryota; kingdom Metazoa; phylum Arthropoda; class Arachnida; order Araneae; family Araneidae; genus Argiope; species Argiope trifasciata. The sequence continues at coordinate 1,896,880 of JAPMOQ010034295.1, forward strand.
AAGGTCATATAAATCAAAACTTCCTTTTTTTCTCCTGAAATTAATGTATTACAAAAAATGTATAATTCTGCAACAAAAATGTTGCCATGTTTTCCTAACAAAGATGGATTAAAAACTTGAAAATGAATTTTCCCAAGCTGGATTTATAAATTCTACTTTGTTGCTAAGAAATTCAGGATTTTTTTGTAGGATTTTTAAGTGTTATGAGAGTATTTTGTTAGGTTTTTAGTGTTATTAAAAAAAACTAAGTAGTCAATAGGACTACATGGACTTCTATCAGCATATTAAATGTTTTTTTTTTGCTGATAGATTTGAAGAAACATTCGAGAGCAAGATTATTCAGTCATGTTTTAGATTAACTTGATGAATAAACGCATCAAAGGAAAAAAAACGCGATTGAAATTGAATTGATTAATGAATGAGTTGCTGAAAACTCGTTATAAAGAAAAAAAAAGGTTAATTAAATTACAACTGAAAAGAAAACTTACTTAAAATGATTGTATGATATACTGATTATTATCAGGATACAAAACTTTTTTTCTTGCTTGATTTCAAGAAATATACCAAATGCAAGATCATTGACATGTAATTCAATCACTCTTCAGATCAACCTGAGGAATCTCAGATAAATACGGGACTTTCATTTAAGTACAAAAATTTAAAAATCGGTACTATTTCTGTTAATTCAAGGTGTCTGTCTTTCTTAGTTTTAATGAAAATAACATTTAAGCAATTCGAGATAATTTTTAATTCCAGGACAAGTAGCCAAAATGTGGGGACTAACCCTATTAACCTGAGACGTGTTATCATCTTAGAATTTGGACATCAATTAATTTGACAATTCAAGGCAAATCGGGCACACTTTTTTAATCCAGGATAAATAATAAATTTATAATTATTTGGGTAATCTGAGACACCTGATCTCTTTATAATTAAGACAAAAAATAAGCTGTATTTCCTTTTTTTTTTCTAATTTAGAACAAAAAGACCTGTAACAGCTAATCTGAGACATATTATCATCTTATTATAAATTCTAAAATAATTCATGCGAATTCGGGACGCTTTTTCAATCCAGGACAACTAATTAAGATTCAGGACTATCTGGAATAATCAGAAACATCTCCTTATTATTTATTCAACGAATAAGTTGGGTTTTCGAGAAGAATCGGGCATACTTTTTCAATTCAGAACAAATAGTCGAATTTTGCAACTATTCATTTAAACATTTTGCCTTCTTAGAATTAAAACAATCAAAACTTTTTACAATTCAAGACAAATCCGGAACATTTTCTATCCAAAACAAATTTTGAGCTATTTCAGCTGATTCCTTATCACTTTAGTATTAAGGAATGAAATGTTTAGCAAGTTAAGCCTAAATTTTTATATCTCCACTGTCAAGCTAGTTTTTTATGTTTCATAACAGTTAATATAAGGTTTTGTGTAACCATACATTGTATCATATTCACACAGATACTGTTTTTTTTCCTAATAATTTTGTTACGGATAAGGCAGGATAGATCTCAAATTTCATACTTTACTATTGGATGCATCTCATCAGCTAATATTAAATCTTGCGAACGTGCAGTAGAAGCTATAAATCCGTCTCACCGTTATCTGAGCTAAAGGTCAACCGTTCAGCTACCGACTGATTCCGGTCGAGATTATAGCCCAATTTTCCACCCTGATAACATTTTTCATCATATTGTATATCAGACTGTTGGGTGAGAAATATGCGAACGATACTCTCACAAGAAAGACCGTCTTGTACGAAACAACAATGTTCGCGATAGTGACAGACTGTTGCACTATGGACAAAAGTGGTTATGTTGTTGCATTTCGGATAAAAATGAATTTCTCGCCTATTCAAACTTGATTTTTCCCATGGGTTCTTATGCTTATCATTGGATAATGTTTAATTTGGAATTATGTCATATTCAGGTGAGAGAAAATTTATGTTTGTTTATCTGAGTGGGCGATAAATATCTTGGATGATACATTGTTTCATTTAGACAGGTTATCTTATCAGTTTTTGTTTATGTATCTGATAAGTTTCTTGACACACAAATAGGGATATTTTTAGTATATTATGTTCTGTGAGCACGTAAAATTTGTTGATGTTGGATTTTGGTTTATAATATTTTTAAAAAAATTCTTAAAATAAGAACCTTTAAAGCTTTTTGCTTTTGACAGTTTGCAGAAGAAGTATTTTTTCGCGAATGTCTAATAAGCAATCGTAAAGAGATAATATATTATGAAATGAAAGCATTATAAATGATTAAGGAAGAATTAAATTAATAATGTTAATTCAAATTTTTTGATGGAAAATTTTTATTACAGCTGCTTTTGTTTTTTAAATATTTTAATATTATTTAAGTAGTATTAAATATTATTTCAATAATATTAAATAGCAATATTATTTAAATAATATTACTTGCAATTCCATTTAAATTGTAGCAAATATAAATCATGAGTCTTCAGAAATATATTTCCAGGTGAGACGAAAATCTATATTCCTGTGTATGATTTCCATACTTTAATTTAATAGGAATTATGATGATATGAATTTATTCGAGCTAAAAATGTCTCATTTATTGAATGTTTGAAATTCTAAATCTACTTTCAATAGAACCTCATTTTAAAATATTCATTTAAATTTTAAAAGAAATTTCTCCCAAAAAAATATTTCACAAATTTTCAATTCATACAATATAAACTTATAATAAATGAAACAGTTATTTTTATCACTTTTATATGCCCTTTAAATATTTCCTACTTCCGCTCTTTTCTATTAACATTGAAAACTATTTTTATGTTGTACTTCTATTAATTGCTAATACTTTCACAAAGATTGTCCATAATGCCAGAAAAAAGTACATTTTTAATACAATTTATCACCAAAAAATTCAAAAATTGGTTTTTGAAAATATATTATTGTATTCTAAATTGTTATGTAGTGAGAAAGAAATAAGGAAGTGCTTTCATTTCCCCTTACAATGATTAAATTATAATTAATTAGTTTATTTGCTTTTTAACATGTTGCTAATTTTCGAGAAAAATGTGCATGAGTATAATTTATTTAAAATTCCTATATATTTATTTATTCTCATGATAGCATATTTAGGCCAAACATTTCTAGTTTGTTCTTATCAAATCTATTTTATCACTAGGATCGATTTTATGCATAATGATTGCAACATGAATTTCAATGTATCATTAAAAATGTTAGTGCATTTAGAAAAATGGATTCTATCCTAATTGATATAAATAAGTGCAAGTATCTTCTTTAAAATACATCACTAGAAAAAGCGAATAAATCGTGTATCTTGCATTGAAAAAGTATTTAAATTAACTGGCATTTAGTATGCGAATTTGAGATTTGAAAAACCAATTCAAGATTTTGAACTTTCGACATGCTTTTGTTGCTTATCAACCCCCTCTCCCCTTTTTTTGAACAAAAACATTCTCTATGAAATAACTGAGAACAAGGGTGGTTTTTATCCTGCCCTTTTTCAGAAGATTTCTACAGATTGCTTTCTCACCCAGACATTTCATTAAATTTTAAATTCAGTTAATTAAATATGAATTATTTTTAATTTTTCTAATTTAATATTTTAATTTTCACATGAGAATGTAGTTACACGGCATACTATTCATAAATTGTGAAATGCATGATAAAAATAGATTTTAATATTCTTGAGCTGTCAAGGATATTAAAGGTTACAGTAGGTACACGCTGTAGGCCCTCATTATGAAAGCTTTTTTCAATGTTTTGTACTTTTAATGTTTTGTATTTTAATTAAAATTTCATGAAAAAATTTGAATTAAAAATACAAAATAATGTGTGTGTTTTTTTTTTCAAATTAATTGCAGCTTATATTATTGTACAAATATTATTTTTGGGTTGTTTTATAATAATAATAGCAACAGTAAAAACTTTTGAGTGATGCATAATTTATCCCCTTGCAGTATCTTTTTTCTCTGATTTTAATACAATTAAAAACAATAATTTTAAGTATAGCTTACAACAATACTTTTCATTGTTTTAGCGACATGATTTATCTCTACACGCATTGTGACTGTTTTAAAAACATTTTTTGTGTGTATATGCTCGACATCACTCTTGTGTAATTAGGAGTATTTTTTAAAAATAAAATATGAATAGCGCAATCAAGTCTAAAGTATTATCATTGCGACTGAAACCAATAATTAGGAACTAATAACTCTTAATTAAAAATATTCCTTAATATTATGATTATAATTTTTTACAAATATAGAAACTAGTTCGATTTTAAAAAAGCAAGATATCAGAGACACTAAGGATATATTAAAGCTTATGAATATCCATCGGGTCAAACATACAGTCAGCCATCGTTGTAAATTGGAAGACATCGTTTGCATTTCCTGAAACGTAAGCATTTTAAAAATTCTGTTGTTTATAAATTTCTTTACCTGAATTATAGTTATATAAGAAGATGTGAAAAGGAATAAAAATAGCTTCGAAAAAGAAATCTTAAATTAAATTCGAGGTAATGTATACATCTTGAAGTCTTTTGTTGGTAGTATAAGTCCCATCCTTTTGTGAGGAGAAAATGAAAAAGCTTAGAAACTCCATTCTTTATATAAATATATATAAAGTAAAAGACAAAAAATATTGTTTAAAAACATATGGCATAAAAATATTGTTTAAAAGAATCTTTTTATGAAAAACGATTTTTATCTGCAATAATTAAATGAATTGTGCTCAAATAAAATTTTATTAAGTAGCAAAAAAATTTATTTTTAAATTATTATTTTATTTGTCTCTATATTTTCCTTATATATGCTCGTTTTCATTTTTTACATCTCTGTATAAAAACAAATGTTCATTTACATGTATTTTATGCAAATCTATAAATTTTTTACTCAGTATTGATGAATTTGACATACATGACTTTCAAAGAAAGAGAAAAATTTTCCCCGATGTTCAAATGGTTTTAGATTAAATAACCTTTTAGTGTTTTTTAATTATATAATCTTAAAACAACAATTCACGAAAATGATTTTTATGCCATCTTAAAATAGAAAAACAAAAACATTTACAAGGTCACCAACTTTATATCATAGCATTTTTTTTAAATCTAATTTGGAACTGTTTTTAAAATTAAATTTATCATTTAATCTATAATAATATTTATGTTGTGTCGATGAATTTTAAAGGAATTTGATTATCCTGTCAAGTTATTCAGTTGTATGCTTTAAACAAGAGTAATATTAAATTATAAGACTGATTACATTAAATATTAATTTTGAATTGGAATTTTCACTTCCACTTTTATTTTCCAGTATTTACATTTTCTAATTTGTTTATATTACAAAATTTATTACCTTCTCACTAATTAGTAAAAGAATAATTTCCTTATATTTATATCGTGCAATTTTATCAAATCGTTTTGTAAAATTTTAAATGCACATATTCTGGATTACCAGTTTAGCTAGAAATATTAATATTCTGTTCGAACAAACTAATAATCAAAGACGGCTAGTTAACTTCCTTTGATTGATTAATTGGAAGTGAAGGGGAATGATAAATGTTATTAGCGCTGCAAAAATACTGTGTCTATTTAAAAAGTTATTTCGTGAGTTTTATTCTGTTGTGTGGGTTACGTGCGAGTAATCTTTAATTTCTTAAATATTTAGATGATTTTAAATTCATCTCATTAAATTTTTAAGTTCATAATTGATTGAAATGTTACGTAAGTTACTGAAAAAATTTGATTGGGAACTGTTGTGCAACATATCTGTTCCAAGATACGGCGCGAAGATTATTCTGTTAACAGATATTGAATATCATGTATGACTTGTTTAGATGTCTAGTGTTTTTAATTTTTTTATCGGATTATTTTCCTTTCAAACTTTGATACCTTAACTGTTATGAAATTTAACTTCCTCTCTTGCACTGAAAAAATGCCCAGTTTTGTTAGAAATTTTAATACAGTCTCTTAGAGTGCTTTTTCTTAGAATTAAAATGTCCGTTGAAAAATATCAATTTGATTTCACTTTCAAAATCTTAGATTAAAAAACTTATTTTAGGACTCAATTTCTATATAGTGACCAGAAGATCTGATAGTAGCTATCAAGATCACTCGAATTTTTATTTTTTGTGTCTTATAATCATATCTAATGTGTCGAATTTGAATGAAATTAGTTATATTGACCCACATTTTAGTTAGCATATAATAGTTCATCAGAAAAGATAAATTAAAATTAATTTTTGAAAAACGCTTTCTGATTTTTACTGCATAGAGCATATTTGCTTTTTAACATGACAAATAATAATCATTTAGTTATCACATTTTAACAATCAAAAGATAACTCATTAGATAATATCAACTAAAATTAATTTTTTAAGAACGTTTTCTGATTTTTACTGCATAGATCACGTTTGCCTTTTAACATAACAAATAGTCATCATTTAATTATCACATTTTAGTCATCAAAAGATGGCTCGTTATCTTTTTGCTATCCCATTTTATTTATCAAAAGGTAGATCATAAAAAAAGTTGAGTTAAAATTACTTTTTGAAGAACACTTTCTGATTTTTACCGCATAGATATGTCTGACTTTTAACATGACAAATACTGAAGAATAAATTGTAAATTTAATAAATTATTTACTTATGCTATATTTTTTAATTTTTTTAAATAGCAATTTTCTAGTGTCAAATTTTTGACATTTTTCTTCCCTCCTCCCTCCTTTATTTAACCCTTACTTCTCCTCAGATGGTATTCTGTATTAAATTTTTTTTTAAATTGTTCACTAAAGCTTAATTTTTTTTCTATCTTTGCTTATATGCTTTTGTGACTTTTAATTCAATGCCACTCCTTTCTTTCGCCTTAATATAAACAATTATGGAATTTTAATTAAGGTTAGCTATTAACATGCGATATTCAATAATGTGCATGACAATCCTTCCATAAATGCTTTTTTTTATCCTTATATTTCTAGTCTGTTGTCATTTTTTGTGGAATCTGCTCTTATATTTGAATTGTTGATATCGACGGTTTTTTTTAATCCTTTACCCAGGAGTTGTTAGATACATCAAAGGGAGCTATTAACCTGAGATTATGTCTAGAATCAAGAATATCCTGATTCATACCGAACATTTATTTTCGATTCAGACATTTCTTAGTTCAAGACCAGGTAATATGACACTAAAGATTTCAACTGATGGTCTTCAGATGAAATACGGTACCTTACATTTAATCCGGCAAAAATCTGTTTAGAACAAATGAAAATCATCTCTTGTATCGAGTAGCAGAAATAGAATTTCATATTCATAATATCTAATTTTTTAAATTTCTTTTTCTGGATGTTTTGCGCATTTTGTGTTAATGTCTCAAAAACCGGAAAGAATTCCCCCCCTTTTCTGGATTTTCTTTTCCTCTGAAATTTAAAAAATTCCTTCAAGTTAATAACGTTTTGAATTGAAATGCAACTTATTATAGATATGTGTTTATTTTACTGCAGGGAATAGTAGGATCTCTAATCTGATTGTATAGCTGAAAATGCCTATTATTTGGAAATGAATTTTATTTCTATTTTTAATAAACTATCTAGAAAATGCAATTTTAAAAAATTTAATAAAATTTAATCAAAACAATGGCATATTATTAGTATGCTATTATTGCTCTTGATATGTTGCTTATTTAGAATGCGTTTCCCCCCCCCCCTTTTTTTTTGCTTTGGTTGAAAAAAAAAATAAGTTTCTGTGATAATTTTATATATCTAATTTATTATCAATATTTGCTCAACTGTTGGAAATAAATACTCTGTTCTTTTTTATTCGGTTTTAGTGAAGTATTTAAGGCGCCACATTGCTATGTTCTGCGACTGTTGTAAACATTAAATCATAGAAGAATGAAATTTTTATTGAAAATTTAAGAATAAGAATAAAATTGCACTATAAGAATAAATAAAGCTATTGCAATTATAAGAATAAATAGAGCTCTATTCAAATGTCATCAGATCCCTTTATTTCACATTTTTTTCATAGCAAATTTTTTTTTCCCTATATTTAATTTTTTTAAATGAAATTTCTTCATGAGATTACACTTTATGACGAAAAACAAAAATCAGAAATATTGATTAGAAAATGCATGTTAGTTTAGAAGAAAAATGTTGGAAGAATATATTTGTCGAAATACTGCACATCCATTGTTCATAGAATATGATGAATGTCAACATTTATCTAAAATAAAAAATACTTTTTAATCCAAAAAAAAAAAAAAAAAAAAAAAAAATTGGGACAGAAGGAAAGAGAAAACAATTTCTTTAGTTTTATGTCTATCTTGTTCTACGTAATTTCTAGATTTATTTCCAAGTGTGTTAACGGCATTTTTATCACTTTACCTCGTGTATTAACTAGCATTTGTGATGCATATGAACTAAGTTTTGACACTTTCTTTATCCTGCTGCCCTAGCAGAAGATACAAAATGATCTATCTACATGAGAGAAAAGCTTCAAAATTTTGCTGGCACTTGAAGATGGAAATATGCGTTTAAATTGATATAGTAGAAAAGAAACCGAATGTTCTTTTCCACTCAAAATCGGATTTAATAAGCAACATAATTTACAGTTATCAAAATACATAATACCCACCGCAGTTTGTTAAGCTGAGCAGAATTAAAAATATTCCTGATACTTTCATTTAAGCAAGAATCCGATACACAAATTTAAACTTTTTTAGGGGGGGAGGGTCTAGTAACTGAGACGGGTGTTTCTGTTATAATTGCTTTTATAGTAAAATGACCGATTTATCGGTATGCGAATAAAATTTAGCATCAATAAATGACTCTAGTCAACGAACTGAGGTCCGCAATTATTATTATTTTACATTCAGTTGTGCATTTTTTTTCTCTGTAAATGGGCCACTTATTTGCTTCAATTTGATTTTATTGATTAGTTTTGACTTAAGTGTCCGTTATCATTATGATAAGAGGATTCTATGGGAAAGAAACAGAACTTCTAATTTTATTGTGTATTTATATCTAAAGTGCATTGCAAGTTATAAATTTTTAAAATTTCTTAAGCACTTTGCCAATGAGTATGAGAATTTCCCAACAATTTTCGAAATTGTTCTGTGACAATCTAATTAATAATGCACCTCTTATATTACCTAGTTGCTTCCTCTCTATGCTTCAGATGGAAGAGCGACATATTAAATGTATGAGAACCTTTTTCCGCTTTACTTTTTATTTTAATATATACGAAATATCTAATAAACCATAATATTATAATCTACAAAAAAGGGGGAGGAATAGACTTCGAGGTTCTGATTAATCACGATGCTTCAGATCTCTCTTAGTTCAAAAAACGCTTTTTTCGAATTATGTTTATTTGTATGATTGTGTTTGTGAACCAGTTAACTTAAAAACACATTCAGCTAGATGCAAAGCTTCAGATATAAAATCTGGTACAGAGGTTTATATTTGGTGTATGTATTTGGTTTACTATTTGAAGGTTATATAGGTATGTCAGTTTTTGAATGATATTCATCACTAATTTTTTGTCTGTATATTCTAGTGTTTGTAAAATCAATAACTCAAAAAAGTAACAGCACAGATAAATGAAATTCGGTACGTGATCTTTTTAATTAAAATTAAAGATTTATATCAGATTTTGATTTCAATCGACTTATAAGAAGGTACGATGTACACTAGGATTTTTTTCTTCTGTTATACGAAGTTCAAAGTGCTCATATAGTGTGCTAAGGAAAGTTCGGAAAAGGAAAAAGGATGTTGGTATTGTCATCTTTCCACTTTGCCCGAAGTCTGATTATGTGAAAAAAATTGGGATGGTTCGTAATTATGGTCTTGCTAAAGTTCATAATTTTCATCCATGAGTGGGTGAAATTATTGTTAAATTAATAAGAAATTATTACCTTTATTAGCAAATGAAGACGAAAGTAGCGGGAAACAGCTTCTATTAGAAATTGTTTTCCGCTACTTTATACTTTACCCTTCTAATTTTTAGTTTTAGTTTAGTTATTTTAACGTCCCGTTTTAAATCAACACGAATTCTATTTTGGGACGGACCTCGTCATTTTGAACCACGGTCAGGTGACGAGGACGACACCTGAAGTGGCACCCCTCTCTCCACACCACACCAGCGGGAGGACGTTTGGCCTGACGGATTTAACGTGCAAGAGAGGCCCTCAAACGACGGTTCTTCGGTGGAATCGAGCCTCGAACCCTTCGGTTCCGAAGCCGAGACCTTACCACCAGGCCACCGCTGCCCTATTACCCTTCTAATGATTTTTAACTTTCTGTTCTTCATATAAAGTGTGCAGGTCATAAACAGAGTCTTTCTTCCTTTGCTTTCAACAGTAAGATAAAATAAATAGATCATATGCAGAAAAAAAGTACTTACACATTTGAAAGTATTTAATATTTTAAAAATTATTCGAAAATGTTAAAAAAAATTTTCACTAAATTTTTTAAAAAAAAGAGTACGATAACTGATTTAGAATATTAAGAAACATTTTTTTAATAAATAAATAGTGCGAAAATCTGCTATGTGCTGTGATATTTTTAGAAGTAATCACATCTCAAAATCTTGCTTATTTTTTAATTAATTAAAATTTCAAAAATTGCTCTAAAATAAAATGCGCATCCCCAACTTCCAAAGAATTTTTGAGCCAAATTTTTTTATAAGTCAAATTGTATGTTCAATGGAGCACCAATGTACGCACACACCAAACATATTTTCTTCGTTTTATTATCAAAGATAACATTATTTATAAAAATTTAATTTTGTATAGCAAATATCAAAGCTACTTTCTTCGTATAGAATAAAACCACATTTGCAGTAAATTCACGCTCCATTTCTCAATCTTTTTTCAGCTCCTATTTCAGCTTTGTTGCTACAAACTTTGCAATAAAAGGTTCATAGATAGTATCTTTGAAAGCCGCAAAAGCATATAATCTATTATTTTATTGCTCAAAAATTGAAAGTAGACCTCGGGAAGATTCTTTGGGTTTGTTCACTTTAAACTGTGTGATAATCTGGGTGGCGTGAAATTATTGATGATTAAAACCTCAGCATCTCATATAAAAGAACCGCCGTAACTTCTCATATAAACTTATTTTCTGTGATTGAAAATCAATCCCTTTCATGAATTAGGCAATAATTATTGTTTTACATCAAAAAGTCTTTGCTTCATTGGGTGATTTAATAAACGAGGCTTTACAGACATTTTTAAGCAGTTCGTACTTTTTAATTGTTGATAAATGGCCTTTATTATGGCATGTAGATGGTATTAAGCGTTATGTTTGAAATATCACGAAAGATAATATTAAACGAGAGTCAAAAGAATTAAAGGAAATTCGAGCTCTTTATCTAATACTTCAAAAACTGGTTATTTTTAATTTTTCTTGCATTAGTTGTTGCATTTTGAGTAAAAGACAGTTGCCCATCTATAAACATTATCTTTTTGAAAAATCATCTGATGTCTTAAAATCCAAGTAAATAGTAACAAGGACATTTTTAGGACATCTAGAAGACATATTTTTTTTTTGTTTAGTTACAAGGAAGCTATTAAGTTTCCGTATTTATTATTCACAATTTTTGTTGCACAAGCAAAGTAAAATAATGTTCCGAAAGTCAGTAAAAAATATTATTTATTAAAAGTTATGGAAATTAAACAAAACGAGAGAGAATGCTCTCCCCGAACCTTTCTCACATACTCTATAATAATTATGGCATCCCTGTACTCATTCTTTCATGTGATTGAAGTACCTTTGACAAAGTCTTGAATACTATGTGCATTCGGATTTTTTTTTCAAGTATGAAAATTTTATGCTTTGAAGTATGTTGAAGAAAAGCAATATTTGTGTAGTATTAATCATCTACCATTGGTTAATAGTGATGATATGATATCTTGTCCGTATTAACACGAAAAGGGGATGCAGTTGCTTCTGAAAGTAATGACCTCTGAGCACCCGAAGGCAGATCTCTGATTTTTAGTTCAACTAAAGATGACACACACACACATTCTATTTCGCAATCCCTTTTTACGGGGGAAGAGCTCATTCACACAGATAGAACACAAGGTAAGAACAATCATGCCCGAGCTACGACTCGAACCCGGGACGTCCAGTTGACGGGGAAGACGTGCTACTCCTAAGTCAGGGTGCCGGCATTGGCGAACGGTAATCATGAAATATCGAATTAGAGTGCGATCTTCAACAATTTTATCGGCAATTTGTCCTTAAAATGGGGTTAATACCTTAGCTCCTTAAAATAAATCAATTCTAAGTGCTCTTGGAATCGATTGGTATAGAGCGATTCAAACCGAAATTCAAAAAATAACATTAAATGGTATTAATATATCAAATTTTATTTATTTAAAATACTGTGTTTTAAGCTACCTCCTTTAAATGTATGCAAAATACAGACTTGGGGACCTTTTGTTTTTCAAAAAAAATTTACCAATTAATATTTTGTTTGCTAAATCTGTTAGAATTTTTTTTATCTACTTTTGTTCGTTTTGTAGTTACTGGGCTAATTCGTATTCGAATAGCCTGACGGAAAAAATTGGATAATGTTTTGTGTACCACATACCAAATTTCATTCATCTAGCTCAAAGAATTTTGGATTTATCGCATTCAAGGACAAACGTAATTCCAAAAAATTCACGGAAGTTTGAAATTTGAATTATCATCATAATTTCGAATAGATTTTTTCAAATTCACAATACTTTCTCCATGCATATTTCGTATGCACAAGAAATTAAAAAATACTTGAAAATAAAATTTTTAACTGTGAAAAGTAAATTTTTTGAGTTTCAGAATGTTGTAACGATGGGTTTTTAATAATTAATAATTCGAATTTATTAAAAGCTATAACAGACGTTAATTTCTCATTAATTAATAAAAATCGAATAAAATTTTGATTTTTTTTTCTTCTTAAGCACCTAAGTGAAATAAGTAACACTGTGCCAAAGCTAATATTGAAGTTAATTATTCAGCAAATAACTAAGTGCTAATTGTGCTGACTTTGTAAAACTTTTTAATGAATTTTTAAGTTGTGTATGTGGCATTCATAGCATAACATACATATATCAACCAGCTTTTACAATTGTAACGTTGAAGTGAAATCTAAAATTTAATCATACATCTATGATTTTTTTTTCCTTGTAAAGTACCTCTAGAGACATTTTTTTTACTTAAAAGAGGTCAGGAATGAGAATATTTTTTGAAAAACCTAAGACTAGACAAAAGAACATTTAATTTTCAAGTTTACGATTCTATTAATTTTTTTATTACATTTGGTTTTCTTATTATTTACTTACATTGTCGGACCATATCTTTATTACGCACTTTCTAGTTCCATTGACGCTCGAAAAGATTACGTAACGAATTAAAAGCAGTTTCATGTGATAAAAATCTTATGAATCAACCTACAACGTGTCTTTTTTGACATTAAATGTGTTTCAAATGCCATTCTTTATTACATGATGCGAATATCGGCACAATGAACTGATGGATTTTTGCACACGATAAAGCATTTAAGTAATTTAGTAATAATGAGTTCAAATATTTGCAAGGTAAATAAAACAGGAAAGCAATTAGATCCGAATATGTTCTGATATACATGAGATAAATGTCATGGACATTTTTCCATACTTATTTGTGTTGAAACAGATGTAATAAGTCTTTTATGGTAACAAAATGCTTTGGAGTTGCCACATACTTCACTAAAACTTATTAAAAATAATAAATATTTAAATTTCAATTAAATTAACTATTCTTGACAGCTATTTGACCATCAAATTAATAGGAATAACTTAATCTGTCAATAGCTTTATTAAATTAAATATTGTAATACGAAATGAATGTATTTTGCATTATATTTGTGCTATAAAAGGAAGAGTATTATAAATGCTTGATTATAGAGTAATATAAAATTAGCTTATAGAGTGAAAAATAGTATAAAATTAGATTATAGAGTGCCATATAAAATTAGCGGAATTGGTCTAACTGGTGAGGCTGTATCAAAAATTTATTTTGTAATACTTTTCAGGTATACAGGATGGAAGAGATATAGGTGATTACTAGTGTATTTAGGTGTCATGAGCTATTATTTGAAATAAAAATTGGAGAAATCAGTTGAGAGGTCGAGGATGACACTGATTGTTTAAAAATAAATTATTGTATTTTACTGATTATTTAAAATATATATTATTTTTGTGTTGTATATAATTTTATATCTTTCTCATTATTTTAATATTGCATTTTATATCATATGCCTCATTAATAGCTTTTTACATAGGTAAACATATTCTCTCTTCATAAATTTCTTTTAATAATAACATGCACTATCTTAAACAATGGCTTATATTATTTAGCCATTTGCTGGAAAAATTCAATTGTTCAGGCTTCCAAATTCTAAAAAAAATTAACAAGGGCACCGGTAGCTGATTTGATTACCTATAATTTAGTCAAATTATATTAACGTTCCGTTTTAAAGTAACACTGGTATTATTTTCGGAAGAACCACGAAATTTTAAACCGTGGTCAGATGACGAGGACGACGCCTAGACTGGTGCTCCCCTCTTCACACCATGCCGCACTGGCGTGAAGGCGTTTAACGTGCGTCGCGCCCGTTCACGAGGCGGTTCTTCGGTCGAATCGTATCTCAAACCTGAAACCCTCCAGTTTTAAAGCCGAGACATTATCATCAGGCCGCCACGCCCCCACCCCCGTTATTCAGAATCTGATCCGAAAGTTATTGATGCTGTGACATAGGTGTTCAAATTGGGACAAAATTTTGAAACACTGGTTGTTAAATGGCTTTATCAATTACTCTAATGATACCAAAATCTTTCATATGATATAATTTATAGTATTCCGAGAAATTACGATTCAGACTTGTCGTTATATATTAAAATAAATTGACCATATCATCCATTTGATAAAATATTGCATGGGAATTTTTCAGGACATTAAAAATCTTTTGTTCTGCAATTTTCTTATTAAGTCTTTGAGTAAGAACTATTAAATTTAAAACGATAAATGGGAGTTTTTATAATATAGAACACAAAATCGATAGTCTGGATATTCGGTAATTTTATTTCCAAGCTATTCTCTATTTTACTAACAACGAAATAACAAAAAGTACATAAAATCCCCTTCCAAACGCTTTCGTGTTTTTATAGAATGCCAAAATATTAAAGGATATAAAATATTCATTTTTATTAGTTAGTTTATTCATTTTTAGAAATCGGCAAACTTTTCATTTCTAAAGATGATTCAATTATACTTCTCTTTCGAATTCATTGCTTTGTAATCTTAATTAAAGAAAGAATCATAATATCAATGAATATTTCCTTCTAAATGCTGAACTCTTCTTTATACAAAGAAAAAAAACTTTCGGATTGAAGTTGTTACTTCTTAGATCATGGTGACCTGGTATAGAGGTAGCACATCTCCTCCGTGCTGTGAGTGCCTTGGGTTCGAGTCCCGATTCGGGCATGATTTTTCTTCTTCTCAGCTCTATCTGTGAGGTGTGTGAATGTGCTCCCTCTGTAAAAAGGTTCTATGCAATCAAAAGTAACGTAGAGAATCTAATTACTCTTGGCCCTAGATGGACTTACTGAAAAAACAAGACTCTCACTCTTCTTAAATCGCAGACAGATTTTTCAGCGGATTATTTAAGTGCCATAAGTAACGACAACAAAAGATCATGAAAAATATTACCGATTTTATTATTTCAGATTTTATGTGAAAACTACCTACTCGTCCTTTGATTTTTCCAAATATTTATTGAACTAATGAAAAAAAATGATTATTCTTTATCAAATGGAATTCACTAATTAATTATGTGATCTAGAGCAATGACATGTGACACAAAAAATTGTTAGCTATTAATTTTCCTGCAAATTTTGTGCTTATTGGGAAATATGTGTAATATTTTATATATGTAATATTCCTAGATGTAGAACTCTAGATTTTCCGTTTGAAGTAGAACTTTTGAATTGTGTATTCAGAATTATTACTTCTTAGATTATGAACAAAATTTCCGGTTTCCTTACTTCAGATTTCCGTACAAAAGTTTTCTGCCCGTAATTTTAATATAAGACATATTAAGGGAATTAACACGAAAATCAATTATTCTTCATTTAAATTACGTTTGTAATTGTTTATCTTATTTAGATCTGCATATTAAATAGCAAATGTTTCAATGGTGAATTGTAACTTATTCATTTTCTAAGCAACTTCAGTGCTCATTGCGAAATATAGAGTGCGAAAACCCCTCTGAAAAACATATATAGTTTGCAATACCATTAAAAAAGACAATAAAAGACTTGATTGTGTCTTCATTGAAACACCTTATACCATTGTTCTTTCGATGAAGTCGTTACAGAAATCTTTGCAATATGAAATTTGTTAATATTTGATATTTTTCAAAAAGTTTCATTTTTGAATTTCCTTAATGGAAATCCTTCAATTAAATTTGAATTATATATTATATTAATGTTAATTTGGCACCATTTGAAGTATTTCATTGTTTTGAAATAATCTGTTTCTAAAACTATCTAGCATTTTGCAAAGTTAAAACAATTTACGCAGTACTTGGAATAAAAAAAATGACAGAAGTTTTATTTTTAAATGTAACAGAATAAATCATGATCTTATTGCACATCCAACTGGAATCGATGATTAAAAAAATAAAGCATGCTTGAACAAAATGAGTGTTAAATGAAGTGCCTGTTCATCGTAAAAATGTGTATGCAAGATTCTTAATAGTAGTGGAGTCTCGTACTGATACGTTCTCACTATCCCTTGCATTCCAAAAATTTATACTTTTATATATTGTAAGGTTTGTCGAATTTCCCTTAGTAAGATTTTAGTTACTTTATGCAATTGCAAATACATATTTTTTATTTCATTTTTTTCCGGTGGATATTTAACACTGTTCCATGATATTTAAATTTAAATCAAAATTGTGTTTTAACCATTTATGTTATAATAGTTTGAATGATAAATGTATTAAATTAATGAATATTTCCAATACAATTAAGCGAAAATATTAATTAAGTTGAAATTCAAATATCATGTCAAATACCTTCATTATTTAAAGTATTCCTTCTGTTATTATAAGGAGTAAAATAACAATCAGTATTTCAAATTTGATATGCTATCTAATTAGGATGCTAAATTGCGCAAAAAGTTAAACCTCTGTTTGCTGCAACTCAAAATATTTGAATTTGAGTTGAAAAGTCGTAGTGCTTGCACTTGGTAGAATGGGTCATAATTAAGAGAAAACTTTATATCTGCTGTCGGCCACAATAAATCCTGTCGATGCCGCGAGGTAGTCGGATGTATACAAGAAGAAGAACTTAATTTTCATTTGTTGTTCATTTTGATGAAAACCTATGCTTAATTTCATTTATATATATATATATATATATATATATATATATATATATATTATAATTTCCGATTTTGAATTACCAGCGGGTGACCGAGCTCCGCTCGGAGAAAACAGGCATCGAAGCGAACTCGAAGATTTAAATTTTCAACTGTGATTTATCAAAACAATACATGCCATAAGAAAATTTGTGAAACCATTGGTGAAAAGATAACCGGTTAAACCTCGGCTTTTCATCGTCCACCAGCGATGTCATGTCTTGATGTTCCATTGGAAATCCCCATCTGCACTGGTCTCTTCCATGTTTGCTGACCATGCACGGAGCGTTTGGGTTCATATCACCACACGGGTTATGGATCATCCATTTTGAGATCAGTTCCTTGAGTTCCGGATCATCTTCTGGAAACTTTATTAGTTCGCCATATAGGCTGTAGATGGCAGCACGTTACCGCTTGAAACCTATTAGCCAAAATGGCGAACTAATAAAGTTTGAAAATATCCTATCTGTAACTCCGAACTGCTTGACCGTAGAGCTTCAAAACCGGCTCCAATCGATTCCTCGTGGCCAAAAACCCCAGACCCCCAAGTTTACCGGAGTTTATTAATTCTGGGGCGATTTTCGACTTGGCAACCATTCCTCGTATTATAGTATAAGATAGAAGTCAAATGCATATTACGAAGAGATTAATAAATTTATCATGGTTGAGTTTCATTTAAAATTTGATAAAAATCTCTATGATTTTAAAAACAATATATCAAATTATATATTTCTTACGTGTTTCACTTTCGAATTTTTATGTGCATATTAGATGTATACTTTATGCATACATCTACTGTCCACATAATAACTCGATGGTATGTACATCGATATCTTACCCAAGATGGATTTTTTTTTTTCGGCTTTGGAGAGGTCTAAAGAAGGTCGTAATGATTCATCAAAATCTGAATGTTGAAATTTTTGACAAGTATTTTCTCTTCTTATACCTCGAGTATTAAAAGTAAAAATAAAAGGGAAAAAAGAGAGTTTAGGTTAAAACTGAAACATGTCTCACATATGATCCGGCAACGAATATAGATAAAAGATTATTAAATCACTTTCAAAAACAAAGTAAGAAAGCAATCTTTTCTCATATTCCATCACCTTCCATTGTTTTATGAAATTTGCATTAATTTATGATGAAAGAGAAAATCCCCTTCTGGTATCACCCTTCCCCGCATTGGGCGTCCAGCCCAATATGGGCGTGAGTCCTTCAGTGAGTGTGAAGTGGCTGTCTATAATAAGATATGACAGTCACAATAAAACGAAATGCCACAGCTCGTCACAGCAGCTTAACGAGCGACAGGGACAAAGAAAAAGTTCACGGATAGCGTAGGATGAGTTTTTCTTATCGGCCAGAGTCTTTGCCATAAGTAGCACCCGCTGGGCTGGCTGTGTTTATAGCATCTTATCTGGCCATTTTATGCATGTGTCTTTTTTTCTTTACGTATAAATAGGACTTGAGGGTGCTTCAGAATTTGCGGTTGCTTGGCTGTCAAATGGGGATCTTTTTAGTCTGGGAAGATAGGATTGTGCGTTGCATCACTGGCGAGAAGCCGTTCTTGTGGTTGCATGCATTGTTGAAGGACCAGAGAGATATATTCTGGTGAAGCAAGTCACTCACGGAAGTTGTCGAAGAATCGCCCAGTTTGGTAATAAATCATGCCAAAGTGGCTGAGAGTTGGCGAAGATAATTAAATTTGGCTTTTTATGGTCTTCGTATGGGGTATTAAAGACGTTTTGAATTAATTTATAGCCCATAAAGGCATTTTGGAAGACCTTGGTAAGAAAATGAAGTCAAGGTTATGTCTAATGTTGTTTGTGATTTGTGTTAATAAAGGTCTGTATTAAACTGATGGATAAATTTCTGGTTATAAGAGTTAATTCGATGGTTAGAATATTTAACGAGCAATTTGAATGAAATATAGCATGAGCTACAAATTGTTCATTATTGTAACATAGCCATGGTTGTAAAAATGTCATAGAATCGTAATATTTTATTATTTTAAATGCTCTTTTCTTTTAGAGTTAGTTGTTTATTTAGATAAAGAATTTCTTTCCAAAAGTTATTTGAAATCTTAGATTTTGTGTGGTGGATATGCTTTTGGAAAAATGCTTAGAATCGATTGATTTTAAATATTAATTAATTTATTATTAGGTAAATCAATTTGGTAAGCAAAATGTAGATATTTGAAAGAATAGCCTAGTAGGTGAAGAAGTTATGAGAATTTCATAAAACATAGGTTCCAAATCCCCCCCCCTTTTTTTACTGTCTTAGAAATGGATTATATCATTATTGATTTATAATTTTTTAATGATATATTGAGAATTGTGAATTTTATTCCTTCGTTTTATAAAATTATTTTTCATTTTGTAGACAAATAAAATGTGTTATCTTTTAGTTTGAATGTTTGGTAAAGCTGACACGCATTAACATCTCAACTCTTTATCTGAACAGAATTTTTTGGAATAAAGAATATTAATCTTAAAAAATTTTTTTAAGTAGCATAGTGAATCACTTCTTAATTTTCAAAACATAATAATAAAAAAAAATTGAGCTATTTTTGTCACAAATAACCATATATGCAGATATATAATTTCACAAATAAACATAACTCCAAAATTTCTTTTTCAAATTCAGCAAGATTTAAAATATGAAATTCATCAAAATGTCAAGTTCGGATTGTTTGACAATTGCAACATTATGTCTTTACTTGAAAAAAAGTAAAAAAGTGAGAATACAGAATGAAAGATTTTCTAGAAGGAGGGAGGGAGAAAACTCAAATCTCTAGGTTATATCGGTTAATCGAGTCATCTGATCATTTTTAATAATTAATTTATATAGCACTGTTAATTATTGACCCGCTGATATCATTGACAAATTACAGACTTGGTATCTGCCTAGATAGCAGAATTTAAAAAAAATGCGTTTTCAAAACTTTACAGTAATATTGAGAGGTATAATTCATCAGGTTCCTTAGTTTATAACTCAGCATAAATACCGAGCAATTGCTTAACAGATAGTGCGTAAAAACATGAATATTTTAAAGTTATGTGTCACAATAAATAAGTAAATATGTTAACTGAATTATATCTTAAATAAACAAATAAATAGTTAGAATAAAAAATTAACCTAAAAGAACTCATTAATCAACGTGGCATTGAAATAAAAACGTATTTAAATATGATAAATTTGCCAGTCTATTTTTTAAACACGCCCTATAATATACACTACCTCGGGCTGAACATATCTAAATAGGTCGAACTCTTTGAGTGGCGAATGTAATAAATATTATTTTCTCCAGAAAAGGAATTTTTTTCTAAGAAAACATAATATTTGTACTTAAATTGTTCATAAAATGAAAAGCAAAAGCAGTGGTATTGAATCAGTGTACCATTTATTCCTCCGTAATAAAAATAAAAACAGCTTCATTGTCTTTACATCGAATCCATTAAGTCGTAAATTTGAAGCCAGAAAATAAATATTTTTTTTAGCTCCATGTATTATTTTATAAGGTTGTTGTGATGGTCAATATGTTGTATTTTAATAAACTTCCACCTTATATTTTTCGATTTTATTGAATACTAGCCGCCTTTGGGGACCAGCTGGTTCGCCATGAGTGATGCGTTCAAAAATTTTCAATTAAATCACATATTCATTAGCCTTGAAGTAATTCCGGGCATTGATTAGCCTGAAATTAATATTTTCATTAAGATGATGGTCGGTAAAGTTCTAAAACTACACGTTTTCCTACTAACATTCTTTAATTTTATAAATCAGTCAGTTTTAACTATCGGTTAAGCTTCCAAAATATTAAAAATAATTTTTTTCGGTGATGTTGCCAAAATATTAAATATGTTTTTTTAAAGAAAGCGAAAAAGGGAAAAAATTATTGAATTAATGATGCAGATATTGCAAACGATTATAGAAATATGACATTAAGTCGGGGTTTCAATGCATATCCTGTCTAAATTCAATCAGGTTTACCGTAAATAAAGAAGATTTATTGAATTAATCATTTAGATATTGCAAACGACCATAGAATCCTTTGCCTTGCACTTATTTTTTTTAGAAAATATCACTTTTTATATTTATGTTATTTTATGCAGGCCCGTGCTGAAAGTTGTATTTCTTTAGATTTGATTTGCGATGATAGTTTTTTTTTAAATCTGAACTTTCGTCATTCTTTTCTTTTATTTTATCCGGTCACGTGCTAAAAAAACATGTTTAAAATATTTCTTTAAAATTCGTTAAAAATAGAAGCTTAAGTTATATATTAAAACACTGATACCATTAGAAAGCTAATTTTTTAATCTTGAAATTGATGTAAAAATCATGTTTGTGCGATAATATTTTCGGAAGTTATAGCGGAAAAACGTCGAAATTTCGCTTAAATTTTAATTAATTCCAATTCTAATTAAAAATTTGAAAAAAGGGCTCCGAGGTGCACATTAGCGTCCTCCAAGGCATACATGTACCAAATTTGGTAGCTGTAGGTCCAGTGGTCTGGCCTGTAGAGCGCCAACACACACACGCACACACACGCACACGCACGCACGCACACATACACACGCACGCACATACACACACGCACACACACACACACACACACACACACATTGAGCTTTATTATAAGTATAGATATAGATAACAATGATGCAATGAAATTTCCAACTATATTTTTGTTAATAAAGGCCTTCTGTAGTTTCATTTTCCCTAATATTTGAGATTTTTTAAACACAATCAATTTTTTTTGTTTTAATACTAGCTTCCTTCGATGACTTGCTGGTTCTGATTACTTCATGTTATTCTGTCTTCATTCTTTTGGACCGCGGTGGCCTGGTGGTAAGGTTTCGGGTTCGGAACCTTAGGGTTTCGGGTTCGGGACTCGATTCCACCGAAGAGCCATCGTTTGAGGGGGTCTCTTGCCCGTTAAATCTTTCAGGTCAAACATTCTCCCGCTGGTGTGCCGTGGTGTGGAGAGGGGAGGTACCTGTTCATGTGTCGTCCTCGTCATCTGCACGTGGTTCAAAATTACGAGGTCCGTCCGAAAATAGCCTCGTGTTGCTTTAAACCGGGGCGTTAATATAACTAAACTAAACTAAAAGTCTTCATTCTTTTCTTTTCTTTGAACAATGATTGTAAAAACAGCAGATATTTAGAAACTCATAATTATTCATTCAATCAAATTCTTTTAAATTTAAAATAAATAGTTGTACATTTAAAAAGAAATATTATTCCTAATATGTGACTAATATTTTATTGTTTGGTTATACGCTTGAAATATACGATGAAGAATTTAATTTTTTTTTTTCGATTTACAACTGTGCAGATATGCTTTACTTAAAATGTGTATTTAGCAGTTTAATTACAGATGGTTTTATACCTGTAATTGTAAATAGTTGTATTTTCATAGTAATTGAAATCTCCATATGAAATGGAGATTAAAATTACTATAATTGTTTCTATGTTTATGAGTAAAACAGGAATATTTTTAATCGATATAAATTTTATTTTGTTATTAACTGCAAATTTTTTATGTTGTAAGGCATCTAATAAAAATTGCAGTGGGAAAATATTGAGAGATTTTTGCCTGCTAATAAAAAAATTATTCAAGAATATTGTATTATATATCACAGCGAAGAGTTAATATCACAAATTTTGTAAGATTTCAGAATCTTTTAATTGGAACTTCGAAGAAAGATGTGGCTTTTTTTTTCTATGAACTTGATGAATGCAATTTTGGAACTTTCTTCTTTGTGAAAAATATATAACATATGTGAATAATACTTATAGTTTATCAATTATTAAAATAACGAGGTAGTTAAGAAATTATTCTATAATATTGTCTTATATGCAACAGAAATAAATTTATATCGTGTTTTTTCAGAACTCAGAATTTAGTGAAAAAAGAGTTGGCAGTTTCTAGAACGTTATTCCGCATTTCAATGATCATGAGTATCTCATCTGTGAAAAATGTACAATGTATTTGAATAATACTAACAATTAATCAATTATTAAAGGAATGGATCGATTAAAAATTACACAAAAGTATTATGTTATATGTAATAGCGAAGAATTAACATCACAAATTAATTATAATACCGAATCTTTAAATTGAACCTTCGAAGAAAGATTTGACAGATTTTTCATACATTTAAATGACCTCGGTTAAAGCAATTTTGAAATCTTCTTATGGGAAAAATTTATAACGTATATATATAATAGTATGTGTTAAACAATTACTAAAGGAATGGGGTAATATGTATTTTTAGAATTCGAATTTTCATTTTTTGTGTCATAAAATTGGAGAAATTACATTGTGCTTATAAATTTCAAACGTTCCAATTTCACGAATTAGTTTCTAAAAATAAATTTAAGAGGAGTTTTTATGATTGAAAGATAAGAACATTGCTTTTCTCACAAAATGTGATTTTTTTTTTCAAATATAGATAACAAACGTTTCATATAGATAAAATTCGTTTTATTGCAATCGTAAGAAATTGTATACTACAATGCCATATCTTTAAACCAATTTTTATTCACTTTTGCATAGTAGTATATTTTTAAGAATCTATTTATAAAGAAAAACATCGTGTAATTTCAGATTTTCAAGTTTCGACACATTCATATTTTTTCTTTGGCCATTTTTAATGTGCATTAACCTTCTCATATTGTTAATCATCGACCTTTCAATTACCAACTAAGTGTTGTTCCTATTCTCATATATTATATTGCTTTAGAAATGATTTTTATGTTGAATATTCTTTTCTGAATGTACAGACTTTTGCTTATTGATTTAAAGATTATTTTAATGCATCGGAAATTCGATTTTTTATTAAAGAGCAAATATTTTTACAATAGAAAAAGTTCATAGCACTCTCTGCGCGCACACAAACACACACATGTTATGATTGGATTTCAATTCTATTTCATTTCTCAATTTTATCTTAAATTATTCCCAAAACTGCTTCATTTTTAAATTTTTTATCATTCTCTGATCCAAATACCCCTTTTTTTATTTAATCGTTTCTAACAAGAGCTCCAAAAAATTACTCTTTATTGTATTTTCTATGTCACGAGCGAAGGGATAAAATTCCCTAACACATTCGTATTCCTTTCAAAGATTCTGAACATTTTCTTTCATAAGCCGATACGTGTCAAAGAAATCCGTATCAGATTATCTTAATTCTGATTAATAAAGGGAAAAATTCCTGCAAATTTGCTCATATCGCAATGCAAATAGATGCTTCACTTTATCATCAATCTTCATCCTCTTGTACAAATTATTATTATTATGTTTACAGCATTATGTATATATGTATATTGGTCAACAAAAACAGTATATATGTTTTCTGTTTTAACATTTATGAGCATATGAATATTTTCATAAAAATTCCAAATTAATTAATCCACAGTTATAACTTGTGTTGGTCAACAAGAAATTACATGCATTATGCTTATTATAATTATTTTTCAATTTCAAAGGTGAAATTTTAAAAAATAGTATTACAATCTGATTATTGCATGTAAGTGTCGATTATTTCAAGTTATTTTAAAAATCTGACTCGTTAAAAGATTTGCCATGAATCATTTGATTTTTTTTTATTAATCAGTTTCAAAATTTTTTTAGTTTCTCATTCCTAAGCACGACATTCCTAAAGGGGAATTCCTTAGCAAAGTTAACTAGGTGTGGTCTCCTCAAAAGTTTCTAGTATACTTTCTATTAAAGGTGTTATCCTTCTCTCACATAAAATTTTTCATTTTGTGAAAAAGCATGAATGCCATGAGTGCTCAGAATTTTATTTTTATTACTGAGGGCTTATGTTTTGCAATATTGTTAGGAATACTGGTTCTTGTGTAATAATGCATGCCGTTGGCGAATGATAGCAATGAAATATTGAACTTTTGTCATGAATCTAATCTTATTATGGAATCTGGAATCCTATCTTTGGCGATTAACACCCGGTTGATACACAATTACCAAAAATTCGAGCATGCATTTTTGATATGTTTTATTCGATTGATTGAAACCAAAATCTGGCATAGGCTTATGATTGTAGTTATAATATTATATATCAAATTTCATTTATTAAAATAATTGTGTTTTTGAGTTATTATGTTTTAATGTACGCAAAATAATTAACCAACAGATATGATGCTAAATCAATTAAACTTTTGCTGTCGACGTTTTTAAAATTTTTATGCTGTAAAAACGATTCTGTCCTTTTTAATCTTATTTCATATACTTAAAAAAAATCTTCAATTTTGTTTTCATGATTAATTTTTAAAAATAGATTCTTCAGACTTTCCGTTTTTCGCGCATCCATTCCAAATTCATCAGGAGAGACCCATGTTACAGGATTGGGAATGTGCTATAGCATAGCCGTAGCACAAATGGTAAAACTCTGTAATATTTAATCCAAATAATGGATGTTTTTTCAATCTGTTTAGCTAGGAAAGATAAAGATTTTTAAAAAAATCTGGACTATGGCAATTAATCTAGGAATTTTAATAATTTTATGAGGATATTAAAAATTGGAAAGAATAATCCATTTCACTTTCATTTAATAAAAAAACTGATTAATGTTTTATTTAATTTTAATTACTCATATGTAAGCAAAATTCGGGAGAAAGCCCAAAATCCGTATTTAAGTCACATTCGGGACAAATTCTGATCGTTTAGTCCCTATTTAAAAATCAAAATTCTAACCAATAAAAATCCAATTCTGATTATCTTTACCAAAATAAGCTATGATTTCTGTTGGTCAATATTTCCGTTCCAAGCAATTATTTAATTTAGTTAAGAATTTATCCTGGTGTTTTTTCCAAACCTGGTGTAATTCTGTCTAATCCCAGATATCTGGCCATCATTCACACAAAACATCACCAAAACAGTTTTCACAACCCAGTATTTATGTTAGTCAACTCCTTGAAAAAATATATCATTGCCTATTTTCCATAAATAAGAAACCCGGAAGAAATTTCAGAAGAAATTTTGATCTGTAATATCGCAAAGAAAATATACAGTAATTTGTTATTTTTGATTGATAAGGTATTGGAAACCTCTCTTTTCCGGTACAGTTTGATTTATTCTATTATTTGCGTCGTAGATTTACGTTTTGTCGACCTTTACTCGAATTATTACATTGTGTGGGCATATAAAGGATAGTGGAAAGGCTTTATTACCAAAGAACTTTGACTTTTGTGTAAAAATGCTATGGTCCTGGTATAATAAAATTGATATGTCGTAAATTTATACGATCGCTTAAACTAAATATTCACCTAGCAATACAAATTCACACTTTTGTACACAAAGCAATAAAATAAAAAGTTATTATGTCTATATGTACACTGCCAAGCTTACTACAGGTACGCGTCTTACACGCGCCATACTTTTAAGCTCACGTTGAACTGCATGAAACGTGATATAATCTGACAGAAAAGTGCATATTTACGTCTAAAAAACGTTACTGTTAGACAGGAATATATTTTATTTCTAATAAATAGTAAATATAGTGGGAGTATTAACACCACCCAGTGTGTTACGTTCCAAAACCGATAATATAGCTCTCACATAAAATATTTTTTTATCAAATTTAATACATTCTAAAGATTTTTTTAAATAAATAAAGTGAAAATAAAGCCGTGATTATTCATTTTTATAACGAGAAATTTTATACCTATGGCATCTGCAAGGTGAGTTCATTTGATTAATTTATGAATCACTATATGCTATTCAGAAAAGAAATTCGATTTAAGCAAAGCAAGTATTTGAAGTAAATATAGTTTACCGATTTCGTTAAATAAATTTGAAGATATCTTTTTTTATATTATTTAATCTGTAGTTTTTGACGTAAATCAATATATCCTATTTGATATAAACATTTGTAAGGAATTCATTATTTTAACCATATTATTTTGTTGAATTTGTTAAACTGCAGATTTTCATTGGATCTAAATCCTTTAGACTATTCCAAAAGGAAATTTTAAAGCCAAATTTAAATGCCAACAACATTAATTTGCTATAGGATATTCTTAAATCATCCTATGCGTGATTAACTTTTTGATTATCTATAATGCTAGTTGTCAATTCGAACAAAATTATTTCGAAGTAAACATATATTTCCACATAATAGCATATTTATCATATTCTATCCAAAAAAAAATGCCCCACATTTGTAATTGTAAAAAATACATCGAAGACAATGTTTTTACAAAAAAGAGTAATTGATAAAATATGTGAAATTTGCATTTGTTTTTGGCAATTGCTATTAAAACAATTTTATGAAATATAAGTAACATAATCCATAAGAAAGACATGAAAGATAATTTCAATCTATTTTGTGTTTATATACAAAATAATCAGATGTTGTACTTTTTTTTAAAATTCGCCTTTGATGGTTCTTAATTTTAATTCACCCTTTCTCATTGAGAGAATGTCTAGTGCAGTATAAATTTTCTTTTTTAAATTATTAATAAGTAGATTATATTTAAGGAATTAATATTAATTTTATTTCAAAGGGTAGCTTTTAAGAATTTTTTTCTCTACAACTGCTTGCAATCGCAATTTAAGATGTTTTAGTCAAAAACAGTAGTAAATATTACATGGCTCATTTTTTATCATCTTTTAAATATGATTTCACATTTCAATGCATTTTAACTCAATGAGATTCTTGAATAATTAACCGTAATTATTATTTAATTATCAATAAAGGTATTTAATAATTATGATAGTTTATACGAAAATAATATTTTCTTTTCGGAAATCCGAAACACACACAATATATGCTAACTGATATAAACATTGGGGTGTCGAAGTCGATCCTTATTTATATATTTTCTTCATCATCAATAAATAGATAAAGCATTTATGAGATTTAGAAATTACGATTGAATATAAAAAATATTTTTTATAAGTTAATTTTTCTATCTTGTACGCTATGATATTAAAGTAATTGAACACTTGCAAAATTAAAGGAAATGTGTGTGTGTGTGTTTCATATAACCATATTACGATGTGTAAATGGAATTATAAGAAAAGGATTTTATTTTATACATGCTATGATTACAGGTGTAAAATAATTAAATGATTAATCCTTTTATGTTATGGCACATTTCCTAGCTCCTGCAACATTTGCTATTTTATAAATTATCTAGTTTTGAATAAATTGTGCCAGTTTGTTTTTTTATAATTTAAAATTTTACGTTCAAAAATTACAGTTACATAATTTTAATTACTTCATATTATATCTTAAATTAATTTCTTGCAACATTTTTTTTCCTTCGTGATTTTTGTTATATTTAAGTATGGGCATCATATTTTAAAATACTCTGGACGATCATAATTGCATCTCTTCTTTTTATTATTTGTCTCTTATGTATAGATTCGCAGTACAATTATTGTAAATATTTAGTAACCAAACCTATCAATTTGGAGGGTACAAACTAGTTTTTTATTATTATTATTTATCCCGTCTTACCATTACTTTGTTTCGCAAACCATATTTAAAGCGTCTGACATTGAATTTTTCAAAAAAATCTGAATTATTTTGTTATTACAAAAATTATAATAAAAGACATCAAATAATCGAAATATCAGGCTCAATGGAATTGCGTTTAGGATTAATTATAAATGTTAGTTTTGGACTTTTTTCGGATTTTAACATATTTTAATGTTTCAGTCTTCTCTGAATCCAAAAAATACATTTTTGCAATTATATTTGTCTATCTGTTAACACCATAACTCAAATTACTTTAAAGCAGATGGATGTAATTTCGTACACTTTTTTTAAATAATTAAATTTACAAATTTCAAATGAGATCCATTCAGGTGTAGTCTGTCTGTCCGGCTCTCCGAATATAAGTTGATTACTTAAATAAAAGAGCTAAATAAAAAATTTGATGCACAGATTTAACATTTCAAAAGTAGATTCTTATCAATTTTTTGAATAAAATTTGTCAAAAAGTTGACCATTTGTTGGTCTGCGCTTTCTCATTCACGTAAATGCAATGATTTGAATAAATGAAATTTAGCAATGTATCATGTGACTGTTATTGCAGTTCTATGACAGATTTTGATTTCAATCGATGAGAAGAAATGCCTTCAAAATATAAATTTCAATTCTGGCCATTTGTTTATTAATTGCAAGTCGGCGATTTATAGCTCCCTAACCAACGCCAACGAAAGCACCAAGTGAAATACTAGATTCATGTGAAATATCGATATTTCGTAACTATTGTTAGTCAACATCGTGTAAAGCATTCTCAGTATTATCCAAGTTTCACAATAATAAGCTAATGAAAAATTACAATCATTATAATCGAAATGGAAATGTATTATGATGCGATTTTTGAAGATTTTTTATTACAGTCTAATTTCTATTATAGTAGTGTAGTGAATGCCATTTATTGTTTGTTAAACATGGGCTGAGTCTGCTCTAGTGCGACGTAACCGGAAACCGCACTCATGTATTTAATTTTAATCGTTGCTTGAATTGCAAATAATGATCTTCTTCGCCTATTAGAACTGAAGCGAAACAGTAACCATTCCAGTTCCTAGCCAGCATCGCACGTGGTTAGTCTCAGCTCGTGGCTTGTGATATTATGCTCGTAATAAATTCTATTTTTCTAAAAACTATGCGTAGTGATTGGAGTGAGAAAACCTTCTGATTTACATAAACACAACCACTCTAATTCCTACAGTAGATTTGTGGAAAATCATCACATGAATAATCTGTCAGTCAAATACGACGCGTGTTGTTGCTGAGTTCAGGCTTTCTAAATGTAATTGAAAATCTACCATAAATCATCTGAAGTGCATACTTTAAATAGTTTATGGCGAAGATTTTTCTCCTTTTATTGTTGTTGCTTTGAACATTGAATGATACGTAAAAAAGAAAAAGAAAAAAAATCTTCAAACACTTGTGAAGTGGACTGAGTATGGTGAACTAACAATTGACTCCTCCAAATAATTCTACCATGCTCTCTCCTTTATTCAATATTTTATCATCTTATCAAAATTTTTACTTCATGCTGAAATCGTCGCACTCTAAGTTCTTGTATCCATATTACTGTAATGTGAATTATTTCTTCCTTTTCAGTCACTGGACTGAAAAAGGGGAGGCGAGAGCTGGCATATCTATGAAAAATATGTTATAAACCTAGTTGCCATGTAGATAAATTTTAAATGTCAGAAATTTGATGAATTATAAAATATTGGGATAATATTTATATTTTTGATAATAAAAATGGTTCGATCGGCTCTATTACATACACTAAATAATTACTAGCTTCATAAGCATTGTGCAGTTGCTTGAATAATATTGAATTTAACGTGCAGCTACACAGTCGTGCGTTTTAATAAATAAAAAAACATTTAATAAAATAAAATTGCAATTAGCATAATTCATTAATGTTTATGCTAATTATGACATCAAAGTGACAAATTTATTAAAATTCGTGTCTTGCTTTGCCTTTGAGAACAAGATATTTAAATTTAAAACTGATTCCAATACATAATAGATATCTAATTTAAATTAATGAAATTATGCTTAATATTTAACTCATCTGAGCAGTAGTTTTGTTCTTTGAATTTTTCCGCAGCATGGTCAAATTTGAATGTCCTCCTCCCATCCAATTAAGTAGAACCAAACCGCGCGCACACGCACACGCACATACACACACACAGACAAAACCTATGTTGTTTCGAATTGATGTTCGGAAAATCCAGCTGATGTGTTTAAAATAAAATTATTAGATTATTCGGATTAGCTGAGGCAGTTCTGCATATTAATTCTTAATCTTGCCGTGATTTTACATTATTACTTATTATTATAACTAATAATAAACATTATGACTAAAAAAATAACTAAAACTTATTTCATTTCTTTTCTGAAAAAAAGAACAACCAACGCTTTGTCGATTTTTACTATGCATAGAGTACGATCATCGTAATAGGAACAATATGAAGTAATATAATATTAATAGCAAAATATATTTTTATTTTTCCGAATTAAAAAAATAATTGAATTTTTGCATAGCTTTTAATTATTTTTGTATTTATTTTATTTGTTCATCAACTTATTTATTTCGAATTTTGTCCAATACTTTCCCGTCATCTTAGTTCGAAATTTTAAAACTTGAAATTCAGAAAATATGGCTACTTTATCTTAAATAACCAGCCCAAAATTCAGAATTTATCAACATTAGATTTAGTTAGAAGGTAAAATAAATATGTTTTTTTGTTGATAAATTATCAACTAGCCTAAAATTCAAAAATTAACAAAATTAGGTTTGTATAAGAAGTAAAAAAATATTTTTGTTAATAAATAATCAACCTCTCCAAAATTCACAAAATTAGTTTTATTTAATGAATACAAAAAATATTATTTCACCAATAAATAATGTATCTGTTTTTTATATGATTTATGCGAGAGAGAACTTGTATTTATTAATAATATAAGTATCTTTGGAGTTAAAGTAAGTTGCAATGGTTTCTTATATGGAATGCATACCATGTACTGAATATCCAAGGGGAAAGAATTATTCGAAAATGACCTGTAGCTGACCAACAAATCAAGTCCAAAAGAAGTCTCAAGATATTTAGGAAGAAGGCGGAACAAATCAAAGAATCCCTTTGTGGCATCGTTTAACTGTTGCTTGGTGACGGTAAGAGTAGGCTGATTTGTCTCGCTGTTCAATTTCGTAGAATTTAGTGCGTTCCATCTAATTGAATGAATTACACGAGATGGGTATGTTGAAGGAAATTACACTAGAGGTTTGAATTCCTCTGTGTGCTTCAGTTGAGAAAAGCTCTATTTAGGAAGAAGCCAATTTATATTTAGTCGTTTAAGTCTATGTATTATTTAGAATAATGGAGTAGTGATAAATAAGCCCAAAAAAGTTTCCTTGCCTTTTGGACATAAACATTTGATTAGACACGCATAAGATGAGAAAGATAAACGAAGAAGTTGTTTTGATTGTGGAATTTGAGCTGATTATGCGACGAAAAATTTAGAATAAATAAGCAATTTTTTTCCCCTAAAGAATAAAAATGAAAGAAGTTATTATGTTAGACAGAATTTCTTAAATATAAAAAAATTAATTTTCATTCCTACCACAATTTTAAATATACTGATTTTCATTTTTTTAAATTTAATACTGATTCTAACCATTTTTTAAATTCCAAACTGTTTAACTTCCATATAGTACAATTGCAGTTAATTTATAACTATAGAAATCGAAGAAATAAAATAAATTGATATTTCATCGTAATCAGAGGTCACTGAAGGTTACTTACCAACTAAGGAAATGCTATATGAATTTTGCATAAAATGAAGATAAAAAAGGGAATAATTAATAATATATATATGTATAATATAACATAATATAAATTTTGATTATTTGAAAATTAATTTTAGCTCTGTTAAAGTATTTATTTTATTTCCATCTTTGGCCGTTTGGTTTATAACTATTAAACAAATTTTTTCTTATATTCTACACAAAATTGTGTTGTTTTTACAAGATATTTTCCTTTATAGTAATTTCACAAG
>JAPMOQ010034295.1:1929894-1960759 GCA_026543055.1 Argiope trifasciata
TGCATGTAAAATAATCAATCTGTTCCAGTTCAAAATGGAAAATTAGTTTTTTTCCTTCTTCTTTTGCGTTATCTTCGCTTTTGAAAAAGTATGAATGAGGATAATGCTTTCATTCATTGCGGATAAGTCTAATGCTTTTATGCATTATGAATGAGCATAATAATTTTGTGCATTATAAATGAGCATAATAATTTTATGCAGAATGAATTAAGATAATGCTTTTATGCTATATGAATAATGCTTATATGAATTATGAAACGGATAAAGTTTTTATGTGTCATGCTCATTCCTATTTTGTCTGAAGTATTTAGCGAACTTGAATGACTGTTCTGTGATTTGTTTAATAATATCCATTATCCACTTACGCTCTGACTTCTTACTAAAAAATTATGCCCCGACTTCAATGAGTATTTCGCAAGCAATATGCTATCCTCAAAAACAGGCAAAAACCAAGAAGCTTTATCAGGCCAATTAATACATCGCCAAACTTAAAGTGCTTGTCTCAGTCACATCCTGAAACATAAGAAAACTTCTAATGGAGATTTAATGATAAGAAACGAGTAGCCATCTTTTTTTATTAATAAAGTACATTAAAATATTTCTCTTCTGAGTGCCATTGGATGTATCAGATAGCTGTTAAAATAATCACGAAAATCGAAAGAAAATAATAACATATTTTTATTACCGCAGATTTTCTCTGATTTTATATTTGTATGTCATTTCACTACATGTTTTTAAATATTATTATGTCTCTTTATATTTAGATAAATGATATGATTTTATGTTGCAATAATATCGGGCTTTATTTGAACGTTTGTAATAAAACTTTTATTGGTTACAGAAAACGAAACATAGCTCAAATCCGCTATTTGTAATGGACATTTTTTAAGTAATCTTCTAGAAATTTTTTTCTCTACATTATTAAATTTTTTTCTCTCTGTTAAAGCCTATTAATGAACTGTATTTTTCCAATAAATCATTGTTGCTTTAGTTTGAAATTTTATGACCTGGATAAAGCTAAATTTTTTTAGTAATATTTTTAATATATTTTTTTTTATATACCTATATTTTTCTACCTTGTTCTTTATATTTACTGCAGGTGCATAATAATAAACAAACTGGTAAAATCTATTATAATAATTATATTTACCAACTGTAAAATGCTTATATACTATTTTATTTCAAATTTAATAACTAATGTATGTAAATACAAAGACGATTTTATTTTTTGGATAAAAATAACCAGGTAACTAAAAATTCGTTTGCCTGTATTTAATCAAATTACGGTAATATCACTTCAATTCAATGGCAGATTTATGTACAGTACATGTGAAACCACTCTTTTAAAAAGATTATCAGTTCAGTTTCACATATTGGCATGGTTTTTACAAATTGGTGATTTATTGTAGGTTAATCTCTTTTTTTTCACTTTTTAAGCATATGTTATAATTATTGTGATTCCAAACTCCCTATATCCACGTTTATACACAATATTATTGAATCAGAGTCTAGTTGTTTATAAATAACTAAATGAACTAATGAAATATATATGAACCTGACCTATTATAATTAATTAAGGATTAAGTAAGTTTGTTAGGAAAATGTCATAGCTATGAATTATAAAATGATAAGACTATAATGTGCCTTTAATTGAATTATATTATTGACTATATATGCACTTTTAAGGAACTATATGCTGGCATCCTGGCATAGGAGTGGCGCGTCTTCCCCGTGATGTGAATGTTCTTTCTTGTAAAAAGAGGGTGTGCAAGCGAATGTGACGCATGGGGTAGCTAAGACGTACTCTTGGCCCTAGATAGTGTTACTGAAACAAGAGATGTTCTCTGTTGTGGTCTATAAGACACAATAACGAATTATACATGTAACTTTATTCAATATTTTTATTCACATCAATATATTTATGTATCAAATTTCGTGCTTAATTGCTCAAAGGAAAAAAAATACATTTCCAATTCATTTCATGCACAGTAGTCTTAAAGAGTTTGCTGCTAAGAGATATTGTAAAGAAGCTATTATCATTTGGATATATTTGTTTTCTATATATTGTAAAGTTGCTTATAAAGTTTTTAATAAAACTGCTAATGTCAATAAATTTTAACGTGAGTATCTTAATGCAATAGATTTAGGAATGTTAAAGAGGTTTTCTTAATCTCGCCAACCGTTATCCAGTGTTTCGATTGTCGCACTAGACAGTCATCTGCGATCCTGACTTTGAATGTAACAATACCTTCAACTAGTGTTGCAAATCCTTTGTCCCGTATGAACCTTAAAATTGAAATTCATGGTACAAAAAAATACATTGAACTTTTTTTCTTCGTTGATGCTATTTTTTTAATAATCGAAAGTAAAATCATCATTTCTGTATTTAGTTGCGTTATAAGTTGGAATAAAAAAATATTAAGAATGCGATTAAGTATTCTGTATTCCATAGTATAAAATCTTACGTTATTATATTCAGTGATTCTTTCATAATAATATTTTATGATTAGAAAAAACTTTATGAATACCTTGTATTACAGATTAAAGTTGCTTACTGCATAAGTATATCAGGAAGATAAAGGAAAAAGTGTTCCTGCTGCTTAATTTAAAAAAATGAACGATTCATATTTGATATGAATCAATTCATTTTCATATTATAATTCATATTTGACATGAATCAATTCATTTTCATAATACAACTCATATTTGATATTAATTAATTCATTTTCATAATACAACTCATATTTGATATTAATTAATTCATTTTCATATTATAATTCAAATTGGATATTAATCCATTCTTTTTCTTATTATAATTTATATTGAACATTTATCCATTCTTTTTCATATTACAATTCATATTTGATATTAATCAATTCATATTTGATATCAATCAATTCATATTTGATATTAATCAATTCATATTTGATATTAATCAATTCATTTTCATATTACAATTCATATTTCACATAAATCAAATATGACTTAGAATATTATGATCGGAAATTGAAATAATCCGTGAAGAATAAGAAATGCTCAAAGAAATTAGGAAAAAACTTTATCAGCAATCTGTATTACATACATTCTTACTCTTTGTACTACATAAACATGCCAGAAAAGTAAAGGAAGAACATTTCTGATTCTTAATTTTTTTTAATGAAATTGCGATTTTTCCATAATAATATACGAATTAGAACATTATGATCGCAAAAATAAAATAATCCATTAACAATGAAAAATGCTGTTTTACGCTATAAACGCATTAAGGCTGAAATTTGAAACTGAATTCAAGTTCACAAATTACCAATGCTGTTTTTTGTTCGCTTTTCTAGGGGCAACGTTTCGTGCTGTCGTATGCGATACAGCTGGACACTTGGATGTCTTGAGCTAACAGAAGCAGATTTAACCTGATGATGCAGTGGACTGATTGGAGAACTGGGTTTCTTCTTATTGTTTTTGTCACTTTGATCACATTTGCAGTAAGTGAAGAGTTCTTCCACTCACGAAACCGAGAAGATAATGTCCAGTATAGGACAATGGAGGACAAGAACATCGTCACGTCCATCGAAAAAGCAGAGGTGAATAGAATTTTCTTATATTAAAAAATTGTATACCTGTGAACTTCTTTTATACCGTTTTGAAGAAATTTTACCGGTGTAATGTTTAGATTTATTTATTTGTATTACAATGCCATTTGATGGTTTTTCTTAAATAAATTAAACATTTTTGCTTTTGTAGACATTTGTACTAATATAGACTGTAAAACATCGATAAAAGGAAATGAAGTAAAAGTAGATTTCCTGATAATAGATTTCATTCAAAGTTTGAAAGAAATCTATAGATATATTCGCAATTACCAATCAGATTTCAACCGTCTAGTTCAAAGTATTTTTTCAGAAACCGTATTCACGGGACAAAAGGTCACAATGCCAAAAAAAAAAATGTTTCTTGGTTTCAGGAAGATTTGAGACGTGGAATTTTGTCAAAATTTCGAGTTTGAAATGATTACAATATTCCCCTTATATTTCACATACGAGAGAATAAAAACTTGTTAATTTAGCTAATCCAAATATTCCATTAGTCGAATCATTTTCCTTTTTAAATATTCGTAATAAATTTTAAGAATATAGAATCAACTTTCTGATACAGGGATTCAATAATTTTCTTTTTTTTAAATCATAATAATTGCTTCAATGAGAATGTAAATATGAGTTCTGCCTGAAAATTTCATATTAAAATGTCGTGAATGTAATAAAGTACACCTCTAATGTGAATGTTACTGCTCGGAAAGTTCAAATCGAAATGTATTAAAAATAAAGTACAACAACAACAAAGAAAAGCATCTCTTTTGCTTATGCATATATATTGATACTAACAACCATCAGATTCAGAAGATCTTAAAACAAATTTTTATTCTTTCGGAAAACAAGAATCAATCTTTTTATATCTTTTTTATCAACATTACCTTTACAATGTTCGAAATCGAAATTGTAAGCTGTGAGCTTATTTCTTGAAAGAGAAATGCCTACTTTCACACAAATGTCTGAGCATAGCGTTCTTTCATTCAGATACTTAACTTTCACCTCTGTTAAGACTGACATAAATCCCCGCAACCTTTCAAATGGAATAGGCTTCGCAGGAAGCCTGTGAAGTGCATTCCATGGTGAATAGACATTCCCACGCTACAGTAGGTGGTTCTTTTTGGCTGTAAGGTAGGGGGTAAGGAAGTTGTTGATGGAAAAGAAACATGAAAAGTAATGCCATAATTTTTTTTTCTGAGGCTTTGATATGCAAGACACTTTTCCTCACTATTTTTGAAAAGAAACAGTTGTATAGTCGGTGTTTGTATATTTCTGTCCTCAAATTGGATTTACCTTTTATTTGTGAAAAGATACAAATTTGTTCTCATCCAAATTTTTATACATAAAACATAATTTATTTTTTTCATATTTTTTTAATGATACATAGTTAAGCTCTTTCTACATCATTCGAAGAAATCATAACAAATATGTGTCTTTTTTATGTACTAATGTTTAGAGATTCCTTATTTATATTCAGTTTTGTACATAATTGTTTACTATAATTTTGAATCTGCTACTCAAATTGCAAAACAGACTCACTTATACATATAGAAATCAACTACCGTTATATAACTTTACGGTTGGCATTGAAAATTTCGTATATCTATGCAGTTTGCTTCTGAAAATTGGACAGTAAAAAATCTCTTGCACAACATTCTATATAATTATAATCAAGGTTCTAAAATTTTGAATCTGAATTTTGAAGTAATAAGAATTATAGATTAATATTGTTTTCGATTTTTGTCGTGATGACCGTACATGATGGAAAAATGTATCTAAAATCCTCTTTAGGATAGATTGTTGGACTTAGAATTCTTAATTTGATATTTTAATTCTCAGTTATAACTATTTGCAAAAAGTTAAATTTTCTAAAGTTTGAATGAAGTTTTGACTTAAAAATCAATAAAAACTTTAAAATATTTAAAGAATTAAAATTAATTTAAAATTTAATTATTAATTAACATTAATATTAAAAGTTTAAAGTATTTTTAAATATTTCCTCCATTCATGTAATTATATGCTCCAATATTAGAGTATATTATTACAAAATTGCCGTTTTTTTATCCCACTTCAAAATTTAATAATATTTAATAAATAATATAATTTAAAAATGCAATAATAATTTATAAATTAAAATTAAATATTCCATGATGCCAATTTTTTTCCGCAAGCGTATTTTACAACAAAATTTTTCATTCTTTATCTTACTTTTTAATTTTTCATGTACTAAATACTCATTTTTTTTTTCTTTTATATTTTCTTAATTTATATTATGCATATTGTAACACTCTATACATATTTACAAGCACCCATCGCTGCTGTATAATCAAGAGTTAAGTTGTAAAAAAAGAAAATAAAGTAGAAGAACTGACCTTAAAGCATTTTCCTCCTATCACTGTTTTGAATTAGATATTTAAAACTCCATTTTTTTTTTTTATTTTTTTTTGCAAAAACGTAATTTTGGTGTTGATATATTTATTGGACATGTGTGCCTGATTTGTTCTTTCTTCCAAGAATAATAATACGGAACAATGTTTATGACTCTAATGCCGACATTTGGTGATGTTTCAATGTCAATTAAGTTTTTGTAACTATTTTAGGTGCTGTTGGTGAAACCTCTTGGCACAATAAATTATTTTTTCATTGCAACAAACTATATCTCATCTTTTGACATCTTTTTTTGAAAGTGTTTATCCCTTTTTTTTCCGAGTTAGTTATGGTGAATGAATGTATTCTTAAAAAAATTTAGTGTACTTGACATTTATTCTGTTAGCAGGAATTTTAATATATATCCAACAATAATATATAGCCTTATTGTTTGAAATTCGTTCTATTTATTTAAAAAAACTTTATTGCTTCTTCCTAAGCTAGCTCTAATTTAAAAAAAAAACTCTTGTGTTCCGATTTTCTTAGTTCTAGTTTTTTGAGTCGAGCTTAAAAAATGCGCAATGATGAAGGTGCTTAATTGTTACTTGTATTTTTCAAGTTCATGTTTAAGTGTTCAATTTAGGTTATATTTTTTAAAATTTAATATCCAGTTGGAACTAAGAAATTTTAATATTTAATTTATAAACCCATAGAAATCCATGCAATTAAAGTAAAAAGAACAATCAAATAATCAACTCCTCAATTCAAAGTACAGAACAGAGTTCACAAAATTTTATTTTAACTAAAAGTTCATGATCGCTGAGTATAGTGTCAAAGATAGCCTATCTTCATCCTCACGATATATCACAAAATCCAACATTGACAAATCTTCCTACAGCAATAACTAGACTGATTTCTTCAATTAATGTCGCCACTGTGCAGAATTAAGTTACTGATTAATATTTTTTATATTTATCGTGGAAGCATAATTCAAAATGATATCTTCAATTTTTATGAAAAAATATAGTTCATCTAATTTTTTACCATTATTAAACTGATTATATTAATATGAAGGGCAAGTGATTGATAAGATATCTTTATTTATAGATGTAATATTATGTTTCTAGCTAAATGATGAAACTCTAAGTGTACTTTAGTGAGATAATGGTGAAAATTTCTGAGTGTCTAAAAGATAATGAAAAATATAAAAGACAAATATGAATGCAAATTTTTATATCAGTCGGTTTCTGTCAAAAAATGTTGAATTAACAGTAATATTTTCCAAATGCTATGATATCTGCATCTGGGATTCTTGTTTAGTGATGGCTTTCAGATTTAATAAAAATTTTGAGTAATTTAACACTTATATCTGTTCATTTAGCTACATTACATTTTTAAAACTCGTATAAGTTTTAAGAAAAACCTCCTCCCAAATTTTCCCACATACTCTATAATAAACCTGTCATGCCATAGATCGCTTTAAATGGTACTGTCTTACAATAGACATGAAATATTAACTTTTGGCATGAATTTAACCTTTTTAATGAGTCTACGGAGAGTAATCCCTGGCATGCGATGGAAGTATACAAAATGGGAATTTTTGTTTTAGAAGAGTTTTTCTCAACTAACCGAAAGAAATTTTACTCAAAACTGCACTTTCAGTCACAGAATATACAAAATATATTTTTAAGTTTGCATGCGTTTTGAGTTACCGCACTTAAATGTTTCTGACAATACAGACCGCTAGCCAATTAACTCGTTGTTGAATTTATCTCAAAATTTGATAGGTGTCTACATTATGTATATTAAATCTGTGTGTCAAAGTTTACCTATCAGCTCTCTTCATTTTCCGATTACTTTGTTAATTGATATCCAGACAGACGGATAAGTGGGCTTCCTGTGTATATATTTTACTCAAAATTTATTAGAAATCTGCAAATATGGATTAAAGACAGTATACCAAATTTCCACCATCTTCCTTAAAACACATTTGAATTATCTTTGTCACAGAGAGACAGGCGGACATATTACAAAAATGTGTTTTTCTGTCTCAGGGAGGCCTAAAACGTAGAGATTAGTAAAAATCTCGATTTCGAATTTTTTTCTCGTTTACTATACGTTCTTTATTCTACGTATACAAGGAATTATTAAAAATGTAAATTTCTTATTATCTTTGAAATTATGAACAGAATTTTTCCCAACTGAAGATCGAACCGTTTATCATTAATATCTCTGACCACTTCAGAAAGGGAAAACTGCTTTGTTTTTTAAACACTTACAGTCTTTCCGAATGATTAAACTTTATCTTTTAACCAGTAAACATATCACTTGTCTAATACTAATGCATGTGTTTAGTTTTCCTTTATTTTTTACTGTTTAGTTTATCTTGGTAAGAAAAGTGTTAAAATACGTTGAAATTCCGTTTAAGAAAAGAAAGGATCCCTTAAACCTAAAATATCTATTTCTTATCCGTCATCAAGTGAGCCGAGTTTAAGCCCGCAAGAAAGCGGAACCATTTTAGATAAGGATATTTCTTTCTTTCCCAAAACTGATGCATCACTCCGCGCCGACTATAAGTATGTCAGACGTCAGTTGCTCACGACTTCGACATATGTTTCCGCGACGATCCGTGACCATCACTTGACACAATATCGAGGGAGTAGGGGTTGGTGGATCCCCCCTCTTCTTTACCAACAACTGAAAACGAAAAGTAAAGAAATGAATATATTTTCCGGAATATAGCGGCTGTTCCTTCTGGAAGTTACTACTTTGAGGGTGGATTTTAGGATGAGGAGTAAGACGGATGCGTTGAAATGTAGGCATCATCGGTGCAAAGGAAGTTTTCCTTTGTGAATGATGAAAGTTTTTCTTTCCTTTTTTTTTAAAATCTAATATGTATGTTAGGAGACGGTGTTCCCTGAATATATATTTTGTTGGTCGTTGAATACATAGTTGTCGCAATGTTAGGTAGCTTTTTGTTTTTGCAGGGGAGAAAGAGAGGGAGAAGGTTATTCCTAAAAGTACAGTGCCGGTGTATTCTTCTTCTTTTTTTTTTTTTGGACATTTACATAAATTAATAAAGTTAGATGTAGATTTGGATATTTAGCAACTATAGGTTTATTGCGAGGCTTTTCTTTTAATAAAATAATTAATGTAATATCATGTTCAATGATTTATTTATTTTATGTCGACGATTTTTTAAATTTTGTTTTTATTTATCTGTTATGAATTTAAACTGACCAGCAACTACATTTGTGCTCCTTTTCCAAACTTCCTCACCACATTAATTGGTGAAAAATAATTAAGTGAATGTAATGAAAAATGCAAGAACTTTTCCAATTTTACATATTATTTGCCAACTGATAAAATGAAGTATTTTAATGGAAGTTGCTAACTTCCCTAGCCTATCCAGTTGAAAATCTGTCATTGACTAGATTAAATAATATTTTTCAAAAATTAAAAGCCTCGTTAAATAAATAAATTTCTTTTAAGAACATTTTTCCTATTAGAAATCCGACCGATTAAATCAAAATGCATATTCAGAATGTGCTCAATAGACTGGACACACTGTTAGGAAACACTTGCTTGGAAAATACTTACGAAGATGCTTATTGAAGAAATACTTTAAATGACTTTGAGAATTATATATTTTATTGTTTAAATCAATAAATGTAACGCTGGAAATATCAAGAAAACTTTATATTTGTACAATCCACCAAAGTAATAAAAATATTCTTGACGTACTAACATTTTAAAACAAAAAAGGAAGTTATGGCATTCATTTGCAAATATACTAACCGAATTGTAATACTTGAAATTTCTTTATTTTGATGCAATAAAGATCAATTTCGAAGAGATGATGTATTTCCTTCAAGGAAATTATTGAAATGGCTTAACATAGTTTTAGTGACATAAGATTGTTGTTTGTTTTACAGTTTATTCAGTTATTCGTACAATTTATTCATTTTTATAGTAATTAAGACAGATTTCCATACATTGCTTCGATATAAATTATTTGGATATGTTTCATTAATTCAAGTTACACTCAAGGAAAGCTTTGAAGTGAGAAATGAATAGTAATGATCAATTCTGCTTGCATTTCAACATTTTTTTTCCTATCGTATAAATTTGCAACAATCGTGGGTGATTGCATGCATAAAATCATCAGACAGTCTTCTTATTTAATAAAAAAAACTATGATGACATAATTAAATGAAACCTTGCTCCAGTTAATTATTCAACACTAGATACAAAAACGTTTTCGTGAAATTCGATACATTTTATTGTCACATTATGTATCAAATCGCGACAAAACACATTTGACTAAAAAATTCAATTCAAGTGCCCCTCCTTTCTTCAAAATTTCATAACTCAAATAAAAAAAATAGTTGTAAATATGTTTCTTAGTAGCTATATTCTTCCTAAAACTCATTATTCAAAGAATTAAAAGATAATTTAATTCTTAAAATAAATTGTATTTTAATTCTATTATTTATTAATATAAGAACATATAGATAAATTAATTTTTAATTCTATTAAAATATAATTTTTTTTTATTTTACTATTTGAGCCTTAAATCTAAAGGATA
The DNA here is from genome assembly GCA_026543055.1 of Argiope trifasciata. NCBI lineage: Eukaryota > Metazoa > Arthropoda > Arachnida > Araneae > Araneidae > Argiope > Argiope trifasciata. The sequence continues at coordinate 1,940,431 of JAPMOQ010034295.1, forward strand.
AATTTTACCTCCATTATCTTACTTTAGAATAGTATTTAAGGCAATTTGCTATTATTATTTCGTGGTAACGGTTTGTTATTGGTTATTTTTTGTTATATCTTAATTCATATTTAAAATAAGTGATAAATTATATCCAGTAGGTTTGCTTTGAGATTATTTAGAAATTCTAAATCTGCATCTCTGAACAAAGTGAAACGAATTTTCTTCCTTTCATAATTAACGCTTCTGAAATGGTTCTACAAAAGCTAAAATGATTTTTCTTTTTGTATACTACACAGTTTTAACCACACCTTGCACAAAGGAATTCTTATCTACATTATGAAGTATAAACTGAGCATTATTAACTTCAGATTTCGCTCAATTCATCATTTTTCTGTTATTAGCAACAATTCAATTCAAATGGAACAAATTATGATGGATTTTATTCTTCATTTTTACACTTTTAATTCTAGAAGTCAGCAGTTTCGAAGAAAATAATCAAATGCACGAGCAATTCAAAAATGAGAAATCCTCTGAATAAAATCTCATCGAAGTAATTAAACCACAAATATGCTGATAATTGCACATTTTTTCGGGTAAAATTTTTAATGATTTGCAACGAAAGCAATTTCTATGCAGCTAATTAACCCTGGTAACCGCAAGAACCGGTAATTACTACGATATTATCTTTTTTATTACATTTCCATTCTAATTTGCAATTATTATTAGTATCTTCCAATGGCTTAATGTAGTCATTGAGACAATTGTTATTGAATCTTCCCATTTCCTTTCACCTAAGCAATTCATAATGCATAAACAGCTTAGAGAAGCAGAGAAATATTTGAATGAAATTATTTATGGAATAGTAGAATCTGTTAATTAATTTTTAAAAATTCTATTTATTTCTAATTTAATAATTTTTGGACTCATTAGAGATTGAAAAGTATCGCAAAGAAATGCTATTCAAAATTAACCCTCCTAATATGTATACAAAATTTGATATATAGTTTTATCTTCTAAAATGTAGAATCTTATCAAATTTGAACAAAATTTATTATATCTTACTGTCTCTCATGCACTTATGAAACGCAATAAATACAATGAATTAAATCATTGTATTTATTGCAGCTATGTGTCAAATTTTGGTTTCACTCGGAAGGGGGAAAAGGTGCCCAAAATGCACAATTCTAAGACAGATACTATAAAAATCTTAGATTCCCGCCAAAGATCTATATTTCGTAACTATAGTTTTCCAATGCCATTCAAATTTATTCATGACCATAACTACCGTCCACTAGCGGTGAAGGATTATTGGAGACTATATAAGAAAGAATTGTAGAGAACTACCGCAAGAATATATATGTATTTTAAAAATTTAAAATATATATCACGGGAAGAACAAAGTTTTGAAATTCTTGAATATTGCCAATAATTATTGGTTGAAAAAATATTCTGATTTATAATTAAAAATGTTTAATTATCATAAAATATTATTGAGATATAAAAAATTTCTATCTAATCTAATATTGATACTTCTTATTTAGCATGATTTGTCTTGTGGATTATTAAATATCTAGTTAAACAAATAATTAATATTTCAATGTATTGTAAACAAATAATTGCATTTTATATACTAATGGTTTTTATTTATTATATATATCAAGATTAAAATTCTTGAAAAATTACCAATAATTATTGACATAAAATCCCGACTTAAAAATTAATAATTATCATAAAATTTATTATAAATTTCTAACAATTGTAACATTAAAAAATTGATTTTACGCAACTTGTGAAGTGGATTATAAAATATCTAAATAATGAACAATTAACATTCCATTATATTACAAATGAATTAAGCGAAAACATTTTACTAATCAATGACATTTAATTTTTCAGCAACTTATTTTTACTTAAAGTATTAAATCAATTCGATTTTTCATCAAGTTTTTGACATGAAAGAGAAATTTTATTTTACTAAGCAATTATATATTCGGATTTTTCATTCATCAAAAAATTCTTTACAGTAACAATTTTTTTTTCCGTTTCATATTCATTCATGAATTTATGCTGTCAGAATATTGTTTATTCTTTGAAATTTATTTTTACATGATAATGCATTTAACATAATCATTCTCACTTCTATCATGCAATTATTTTAGTTTTTTTTTAAACGTCTGTTTATTTCAATTGAAGAAACTTTTCCAAGAGACGTGGTTATTCCGCTATTTCTTAATACATTAAAAACGGAAGTCGTAATACTACGATTTGATCCACGTTACCTAGCATACTTTTGTCAAAATCCCCCGCCTTTAATGTGTTAACTGCAACCGCCTATACAATTCCAATCCGACGATACACTTCGAACATTATGAGCTGTAACAACCACCCCTCCAATGGTGCAGATCATCATTATCGTCTCTGAACATCCGGAGTTATATTTCATCATTACGTCGTTAGTTACCATTCTAGCTCCATCAAAGATCAGCATATTCGATACTAATACAATTTCTGGATATTAATGACAATAACATCCAGATTGTCGAATGTATCAAGCGATTCAATAATTGCGTCTGGCTGAAGCTATGATCCAAAGCTTTAATTATGAATGATAGTGTTATTGATTCGGACAAGAATATCTCTGGGTTGTGCATAAAACATTTGAATACATTTAATGAAAGCAATCTTTAAAAATATTTTTATTTCTATAGTGTAAAAAAGATATTTTCTGAGTTAAATATTTTCAAAAATTGTATAAAAAGCAGTAAAAAGTTTTAAAATTGCTTAACAATATTCAGTTATTTACTCAGTTCAGTTATTTGGTTTTAGCTACTTTGAATATTACTTTATATTATTCACCTATGGTAATTCTAAATGAGTCGACATTATCATTAATTAACGCGTCGATTTTCATTCGGTTATAGTTTTACGGATACAAAACGGTGATAGTTTTGGAAATTCCGCTATGAATTAAAATGTGAATTAGGAAAACCAGCGGGTGACCGAGCACCGCTCGAAGAAAACAGGTATCGAAGCTAACTCGAAGATTTAAATTGTGATTTATCAAAACAATACATGCCATAAGAAAATTTGTGAAACCATTGGTGAAAAGATAATTGGTTAAAGTACACCATTGTAAACTATTCTAAACAAAATTAGAGTTTGGAAAGGGAACTATTCTATACAAAGGTAAAGTAATGGTAAAGATTGAAGTGTGTTGAAGTTCAATATTTTTGACAAATTTATTTAGAAAAACCAAACATATATACATACATAAGAAACATATTATAAACCTATAACAGCATAAATATAAAACTTTATTAGTTCGCCATATTGGCTATAGATGGCAGCACGTTACAGCTTGAAAATTTAAGTAGCCATTATGGCGGACTAATAAAGTTTGAAAATATCCTATCTGTAACTCCGAACTGCTCGACCATAGCGCTTCAAAACCGGCGCCAATCGATTCCTCGTGGCCAAAAACCCCAGACCCCCAAGTTTACCGGAGTTTATTAATTCTGGGGCGATTTTCGACTTGACAACCATTCCTCGTATTATAGTATTAGATAAAAGTAAATATGTTGCGATAAAAAATTGCAGTACAAAGTAAGTTTAAGATAGGGAAAAAAAGAAACCTCTATATCACCTAATCAAATAAAAATTATTATAATATAATTTAATTATGTTACATAACTTTACAAAGAAAACACATTTTTTGCAATTTTGTTGCTTTCATTCAATGCATTTTATGCTTAGGTACTTTAATCAGTATCATTTAGAAATAGGAGAGAAAACCTCTTCTTTTTAGTATAATTATTCAATAATTAAATTAGTGGAACCATTTGTTCATTGTAATTGATTCGCCAGCAAATAGATGGTTTATTTTTATTACAATATTGGCTGCTAAAACAGGTGCATAATGGTTGCTTCTTCAACAATTTTGGAGAAAGGTTCAAGCCAAAATCACATTCAAATGTCTTTACCTGAATAACTGAATATGATTTTGCTATAAAAGTTTCACATTCCTATAAAACTCAGAAATACATATTTAGCTTTAAAATTTACGTTTTACTTGTGTGTATATTTAAGTCATTTTTGAATTTCATTCTCCCAAAAAATATTAAAGTTTTATTACAGCCAAAAAATTTGACCATGAATTTGAGATTTAATTTTATTATGCAGTCGATATTTTCAATTTCAAAAATTTTAATGTTTGCTTATGCTTCAGAGTTCTATTTACTCGAAGAAATTAATCCAAATTATTAAAAAAATAATCGTGTTAGTATTTTCACCTTATTAATTTTTTTGAATTTAAGAAATATTAAAATCTGCAGAAGATTATGCATCGATGAACATCAAATCTTTTGTGTTCTTCTTCTGTGGCGATTCAGCCCAGGGTGGGCCATGGCCTTCCGCAGAATCGAATTCCAGGCTGCCCGCTTCTTGGATAGACTTCGCCAGTTATTAACTCTGAGAACTTTTAGATCTGTTTCTAGACACTCGATCCACCGGATCCTCGGTCTATCTTTTGTGTTAATATATTTTTATTAAATGAATCTCGTACAAACAACTTCTAGCGCATTTAATAAATAAATGTTGTTGACTATAAATACTTAAGTCTTTTTTCATGTACTTTATTGTCAAATAATGTTGCAAACAAAAATGCCTCATAACTATGAACTGAAGTTCAATGTCATACTTGCCACGTTTGCCGAGAATAGTGTACATGACAAGAATAATATTGATGAATTACTGCAGGTGAGTTTGGGTTAATTCTTTTCAAGCTTCGAAAAAAATAAAGTAACGTTGATTGTCGAATATATGTAAGGCTGTCAGTAAGTTTGGCATTTTGTTGGATTACCGTATCGTTGATTATAAATTCTATGCCAAAAGAAATGCCATTCAATAGTATCCTTGGACTAAAGGCATGTGCGCGATCAACAAATAAATGTCCTCAGATTCTCTTTAGACGTTAACATGAATTTGATAGCTCCAATCACATGTTTCCTGCTTTTGCAGATGCAGGTCAAAAGGTCTGAAAAAGGATTTTTTAGCGGGTAGATCTGCACCTGGCTGATCAAATGATGATGTTCAACTTGTTTACTGCACTTGTCATGTAAAGGTCTCTTGTCCACTGTAAAGATATAAACATGGAGATAGTTTTATTTTTATTTTTAAAAGAAAAAAAAACATCCTTATTGACTAGTTTCCTAAGCAGTTGTAAACAGAAAGCATAAGCCTTCTTTATTTGCATCTAAAAATTACTAAGAGGAATTTAAAATTTAGATCCAGAAATTAGTTCAATCAGTTCATTTTATAATATGAAAATTAAAAGAGAAAAGAAATTGATTTCGTTCTGTTAGATCTTGAGGAAAAAAAATTCTATTCTTATTTTGTGATATGTAATGAAGAGAAAATTAGATCCTTTTTTTGAACTGAATTAATATTTTTTTGTATTATAAGGTTATTTTTAAGTTTTATGGCTATAAATAAAATTTTAAATACCTTTATCTTTAAATGTCTTAAATATATTATAACTAGGATATCAGCATAAAAATATCCAGATATTTTTATCATATTTAACATAAATAATCTTCAATATAAAGTGATCTGTGATATTAGTTGTATTTATATCATTGTAAATATATACGATAACAACTGTAAATATCACTGAATCATACATACTTAGAAACATTTCAAATTATTTACTTAATATAAAATGATAGCATCAAGGAAAGTATCCAGAAACAACTAGCTATTTTGTAGGGTTATTAGAAACAGTAAATATTATAATAGGTTCTTATAGGTTATCAGAATCAGCAGTAGTTAGAATATTGTTATTAACCTTAAAAATTGAAATGATAGTTTTTAATAACATTTTGTAAGAATATTAGAACTGTTTATATTCATGCATTAGGATTTTTTTTTAAACATCTTCGTTTTATTTTTCCCCGTGAGGTTATTAGAACTATTGCAGTAATACGGAAAAATAGGCTGAAGTACTAAGAGTTTTAAAAGTTTATACAGTAAAAGTGAAGTAAGTAAATTCATAAGGTAAAAAAAAAGAAATTAAACATATTTTAAAAATATTTTATGCAAAATATTTCCATAATCAATCGTTTATGATTGAAATACGAATTTCCTGTGTGAAAAAAATCGATTAACATAATAAAATATTCCATAATATGACAGGCCTCAATCAGAATTCCAATCGTTAAATCAGAAACAGACCTCATTGCTATCTTTTGTGCTAGATATAATTGCGGTGTTTGATGTATCTATAACAAATTGTCTGAAACTCCATTTTAATTTGAAACATGTGATAACAGCATCAGTTATATAACATATAATAACAGTCTGATTTATTTCATCTTTTTATGTATCGCATTAAATGATATTTTTTTTTGTCTGTAATAAAAAATTTATGTTACTCATTTTTTTTCATTTTTTATTACCAAGCTTTTATATGAAAAAAGAAAAGAATTGATGTCATAACTATTTTTTTTTCAAATTAAGTCTTTAATTATAATTCCTATTTTAACTATTGCTCGAAAGGATTAATCCCTTTCTCATTTCGGTCTTTTTTTACTGTCATAAATCTTTCAAAAAACTCCATTTATAAGAAAAAAAAATCATTTGATTCATCCTTCGAATGAAAACTTGACATCTTATTGACTCCAATTTCCTCATTAACTAAAATCCCGAGTGAGATCTTCATATGTTATACAGGGCTTGATCTTGTCTAGGCTAAGATGCTGTGCGTGAAAGGTGTGCCATCAACAAACCAGCATGAGTTTTTCAACAACAGTGAATCGAATTAACTCATCCTCTCAGTACGATTCAACCAAAGGAAACCGCTCTGTTCCTCCATTAACAAATATGTCCACGAATAACAATTTCAACCAAGAATATCTTATTGGTCTAAAAATTTTCATGTTGTACCTTGAAAGTAATGTACTAGTCATGAATTAAAACTAATTTTTTTGTGCGCATTAGAAAGTTTTCGCAGAACATTTCAACTTAGGGTTAATTCCCAAAATGCTGGCGAATAAATGGTTTTGATGGAACGAATAATCATTTCAGAAACGAGAAGTGCTCAAAATAGATTTATCAGGATAATACAGTTAACAAAAAAGCTACTTTACCCATAAATAACTTTATACTCCGATGAGGGTCGATATAACCTGGTTGGTAGGGTGTTGGGCTCGCATCCCTTTCGTTGTAGATTCGAATTCCGCCGCAGTGCGAACCATCCACGTATGCGGTGACTGGCACGTATATAAACCTATCGTGGTCACAAAGTCCTCCTTGTCGAGAGTAATACCATCAGGGGTACTGGTTCAGAAGTAATCATTCTCTGATTCAGTAATAAATTATGATCTGTTGATGAGTGAATGAAATTTTTGAATGAAGTCCGCCCCTAAAAAGAGTTGCGACACGTGAGTAGTGAAGTCGTACTCTTGACCCTTGTTGGCCTACTGAAAAAATCAGAGACGCTCCCTCGCCTTAAATCGCTGACAGATAACTGTAATAATCGCTGACTTGTAAAATGCCATAGCTCACAACACAACAATCACAATATTCCGATGGTGATTAAATTTCAAAGATTTAATATTTTCGAACATAGTTAATAATTGGTATAAAATAAAAGTTTTCATGTAAAAAATGTAAGAGAGTATTGAAGTTACTAGATAAATGTATCAGATTCCTTACATACACTTCAGCCGAAGAACTCGATAACACTTATCAAAAAATAAATTTCCAATAAATTATATATAAAAGATATTTTTAACTTAAAATACATAAAAGCTTAAAAACTCTCTAAAGCAATACAACACATGTTATTCAATATTTCTTTAAATCTAAAGTTTCACTCTGAATTTCTTTCTTTTTTTTTCAGCTGTCGCATTATGTTTCTTTTTTGTAAGAATTTTGGGCAATACTTGAATTTTTTTAAAAATCCCTTATATGCCAGTTCCAAACGTAGCTAGGGGTGGGGTGGAAACAACGAGGTTTTGCGTTAGTAATTTCAAAATAAATAAATAAATAAAATAAAATAAAGATTTTTTTTGACTCCTGATTCTTTACCTTCTTGTTCACAGTGGTCAAATTTGTATCAGAGCTGCTTGCTGAACAGCTCTGAATTTTGTCTCACTTAATTTTTGTTAAATTTTCTGTTTTTGAATATTCTCGATTTTCTTTCTTTCAATTTTTGTTGATTGTGGAACTTTCTAAGTGGAAAAATAAACAAATATTTTTTTAAAAAACTGGAAATTTTGAAATAATATTAAGATATAATATAAGTGCAGATATAACGGATGACGTCACTAACTAACATTATCTCGCTGTTCGTCTAGCCAAAAGAAAGTGCTCTATTTCTATTTTTCTAATATATAAATATTTGGCATGAATGGTTAAAATGGAACTTTTGACTTAAATTTCGCTATAAAAATTTGGCAGACAGTTCGACTTCAAAGGGATTTATTGCTTTCTGTCATTAAAGAAAAGATAAAGAAAAAATAAAAGAAATTACTACTAATTAAAGAAAGAATTCAATTATCAGAAAGTGATGGCGGCTTATCAATTCTTCATTATTTCACTACTAACATTTATCTTGTTTGATATAGTAATGTTTAATCCAACTACATCAAACAACAAATGGAAAAAAGAATAGCTGGTCTTAAAATAAAAGTTTAAGGAAAGATATATCCTTGGTAAAAAATATTTTGATAAAAAATTCTAATTCTAAGGTATTATGCTAGAATAGCGATGAGTGTATTTACATGAATTACAATCTTGAGGTTTTTAAAATAGAACTTTAATTGTTTTGCTAATTGTTTTAATTTTTTAAGTAGAACTTCTAAATACAGTTGTTAAATTCATTTCTTTCTTGCTGTTTAAAATCGTTATACCATATTTTAATTTTTTTCATTGCATTTGTTCAATTCCAATTTGAGAAATGATTTTTTTTTTTGCAAAGAAAATAGTAATTCAAGCGATTTATTCTTTTGTGATAAATATTATGAAGAAAATAATCCTTAATAATGAAGGATTAAAAATGAATTCCTTATAATGACACTTGATTATTTTGATTTTAACTTTTATCTTAACTTGAGATGCTTGTAATATGTTTCTGATGTGGCATTTTGAAATTACTATTGATCTATTTTCTGAAAAATTTTTAATGGTACAAGCTATCTTCTTTAGTATATTCTGTTTATGGGTAAAATATACCAAAGTTTTGATTAAAGTTTTTTAAATTTTAATTATTACGGTAAACGTATTTTTAAAATGGGTCGATTGAATATCCTCTATTAGGTGAAGAAGAATTCCGAACAAAAGAGGTTCAAAATTTTCTAAGTAACATATTGCTAATAATTCCCCTCTAAAAAGCCAAGAATTTAAAGTGTTGTCCTATTTCAAGGCTTCTTAAAATATTTAACGAATTGCTAAAGTATTAATTATTGTAGATTGTGTGATTTTTCATCATTAGTCAAATTTTAAAATGGATTGCAGCCAGTATTATTAAAAATACCTCTATTTGTCTACCTTGTCATTTGTTTTGCTCAGCTAAATAAAGCAAGACATGGTTGATTGTGTAGCGATAGAAGGTCATGGGTACTATCATCTAGAAATCACTCTACACATCTTCTCTATATGTGGGATCAATATGGTCAGCACATATTATACTCATGTATATTAGGTAAAAATTTACAAATAAACATATTTCCATAGTTTTTTGTGGCTAATAATTAAGTAAAATTTCATTTTGTTATTCCTGTCTTTCTGTTTTTATCTGCAGTTGAAGTGCATCCAGATTTGTACTCATTGTTATTTTAAATAAGAAAAAAAAAAAAAAAAAAACGTAAAAGAAAAAGAAAGAAATTAGGAAACTGTTTCGTTCAGCATCTTTCATTTTTGTGATTTTTTCATCTCTTTTCTGAAGGCTCTGTCGATCTGGATTTTGTTTGCATCGTTATTGCACGCTCGCTTTGTTTACATCGCTAGCACGCTTACTTTATGTTTAATTTTCACTTTTTAAAAAAATTTCATTATTATGCTGTATTTATTTTTGGATGTGATATTCTCAAAAAACCATGTCGTGGATTCATAATGAGAAATGATTATTTTATCACAATTTCAGGTTGTCTCACAACTTAAAGAGCCTCTTGTTGTTGTCGTGTCCGTGTTTTTCACGGAAAGGGGGTGCAGTAGCTTTTGAGGGTAAAGACCCCTGAGCACCCAGAGGGCAGAAGTCTGACTTCTAGCTCACACACACGACACAACCCTTTTTAGGGGGTGGTCGAATTCATTCATACTCTCATTCATCCATCAGCAAGTCGGAATTTAGGTCCAAATCAGAGATCGACGCATCCCTGATTCAGCACCCCCAGAGGTATCGTTTTGTTATGGGAACTTGGAGGACTTTGCAGTCTCGACATATTTAACGAGCCCCAACTGCCATTAGCCAACACGGCGGTCTTTGGCCAAGACGAGGACAGAACCCGCGACCTTTCGGTTTCGAGACTGACGCTCTACCAACCAGGCTACCGCGGTCTCAAAAGAGCCTCTTATTGTTGGGAATTAATTGGAGAAAAGCAAACTGTCATGTTTTTCAGATTAAAAAAGTTCTATCATATCTTTATATCGTAAATACTACCTACCAATTTTTTCATTTTCACTACGAGTAAACATTTATAGGAAACTGTATTGAATGACTTTAATAAATGTATATTCATTTTGAAAAGACGTAAGCCATTATAAAAAAACTCATAAAACCCCAGTTAGGCTTTTTAACAAGAATAAATATTGGTTTGGAGGAAATGCTCATTTTATGAGAATCTTTTATTCGCACAGGTACTTTCAAAGAATATAAATTCCTTTTTATCATTGGAAATATTGTAAAATGATATTATCTATATAATTATAGCAAGAGAGTTGTGATACTACTAATAGAGATATGCCTGGTGAGCCATTGCTTTTTATTTAACGAAGTCTTAACAATCGTATGATACTCGTTTATCTCACGCATAAAATGATTCTTTGAGCAGTTTTTTAGTTCTTTTTAAGTTATTTTCTAAGAATTTCAGTGTTTATTTTGTTTCATATGATCAAAGGTAAGATAATATATTTGTATTTTCTGCGATTTTTCTCTAAAATAATAAAAATTTCTCTTTGAGTAGTTTAAGCAGCAATAGTTTATATTTTGTTTTAACAATTTTGATTATATTACAATTTGTAACACAAATTGTTTTAAGTTATGACTGTAGATATTTTGATAATTGATGTTTTTTTATTGAAGTATGTTTATGTCAACTCTTTTACCTTGCATAGTGCAATCCCATTTGTTTTGTAGCTTTTGTTACTGTAGCAAGAAAAGCGGCATTTTTTAAAATCAAAATATTTTTCTCTTTAAAAAAAAAAGATATTCAATCTATAATTTACTACTAAGCCTTTTATTTCTTTCGATAGCAATGCACGATAATACTGCTAATTTGCATCACCAATATACGAATAAGCAGCAATATCGTGTACTAATTGGAAAATTCAATAAACAGAAGATTTTCATAAGTTAATAACTAAATAAAAAATTTCCATTAAACAATTTAAAGAAATGTGTTGATATATATACACTGACTAATTTCCGACTAACAACTATATAGGATCACTTGATTGATGAAAAGCAGCAAGCTGGTGGATATAAATTTTTTTTTTTTTTATCTAGTTCCCAGTAAATGAATTTGAAAAAATACAAATGCATAACTTGAAAAACACGAATTTATTAATTATAAAGTACTGAAGTAGTATCAGCGCCATGTCAAGTGTTCAGTCTATGACAAGTATAATGATTTCTTTTGCATTATGGTTTCTAAATATAGAATTCAATTTTAATATAATCCTCTATCCTATTCCAATTTCAAAGTCCGATCTTCTTTATTGATTTTTATTTTAAATTTCTGATTTAGAGATTTCCAATAATTAATATCACTACAAATCAATACAAAATAGAATAGTTGCGCTTCACTTTAAAAATGTTTTTTTTTCTCACTTATATGAAAATTTTAGTTTAAAAATAATATTAAAGAAATTGGTTAAAATGTAATTTTCTTAAAACTTTTTACACAATATATCCTAATTAAAATTTTGCTGCAATTGGTGGGTTAATAAAAAAAAATGAAAAAAAAATACCAGGCTTATCTACAGATGAATATGAATACATAAAAAATAATCCTAATACTCTAAACTTTAAACTATACTCATTTTCCTATGAAATATTTCATATGCATGACTTCTGTAAATGAAACATTAGCATAAAATTAAATTACTATGAAAATAACGTTGGAAAACAACAAAAACCTGGAAGTTACTTCTCCCAAAGTTCAGACCCTAGGAAACTGCTTTATTTACCTATTTGGTAACTCTGCCTTATATATAATAAAAAAAGCAAAAAATCCAAGTTATGGCATCATTCTTTTGTCAAATCTAGGTGGAAAATTATAATTTGTATATCGTCCCCATATGATGCAACCTTTAAAGCCATATCAACGAGGGAGGTCACCCATATCACATCTCAATCAACTCGAGCATCCAGAAGGAAAGTTCTGTTTGGGACTGTCCATCAAGTGTTCTGCACCCCCATCTCCCTACCCGTCTCTGCCCTAAGCCTCTTCCATCAATTGATACACAGCTGAACCGGCAGACTATAAAACTGCCTCTTTTACGGCCCATTCCGCAAAAAGAATTTTCTGTCGAATTTCTGAAAGCAAACACGGCGTTGGAGCTTATCGTGAACCATAAATGATATATGTACGACTTCTTTTTTCTATTTTTTAATTCTATATTTTCGGTAAATAAATTTTATAAGAACTTTGGTACATGCGTTGGAGATCGAAGAATTTTTTATTCTTGTGAAGTAATTTTATGTGAGTGGAAATGAATAGGTTCACAAGAAGGGAGCGCAATCAACATTTTAGGGACATTCACACCTGCATACGATTTGAAGAAACAGATAAAGAACAGATTTTGCATCAATTGGTAAACCGAACAGTATTCTGAAAATCAAAAGAATTACACACTAAAAGAGCACACTAAAACTAGTAAATCAACCATAGAAGGTTAAACTTATTTTAATAGCCAGAGAATGACAATACTTATGATTCACTACATTATGAATCACTTAATCCCGTCACAAAAATTTCACTCATAAATTTCTATTACTTGAAGAATAAATGCTAATGTTTCTACATTGTAATCCCACTGTAAATATTTTTCACATTCTACTTGAGAGTCTATTTTTTAATATCCAACGTGTGTGTCACTATCAAATTAACAGCAATGATTTTGCTAATGCAGCTTGGCAAAGAAAGGTCCATTTATTTATGCCTTTTTATGAGTTAATAAGATTTTGCATCTTAATTTAAATTCTGTTTTTTATTACGAGCACTTTGTATATTATTACCCCTTTATCGTTTATTACTTTGAACCATTTTATTTGAAACTGGTTTTTCTTTTAAGCTTTGGATAAGGGTTGTTTAGCATGCCATAGCCTCTCTATTGATTCTCGATAGCATAGCTCTAACTAAACCCTTGATTACGGTTGGATTTACCAAATATATGTACACATTCTCATGCTGCTAATTAATGGATGTAATGTCAGTTTTAAATACTGTTCTTCACTCTTTTTTAATACTTAGCTCTATTTACTTTAAATTTTGGATAAGAGAAAAAACTTATTTGGCCTGGCATATCCTCTCTATTGGTTCCCAATAAATAGCTTCAGACCAACCCTTGATTGCTTTTGAATTTACCAAATATATACAAAGATATTAACATGCTCTATATTAGTGTAGGTAATTTCAGTTTCAAATACAGCTTTTAGTATAAAAAGTTATAAAAAAAAATGCTTATTTATAAAAATATATTGTTATTGTTGAATTGATGCCAGAAAATAGTGAAATACCAATAATGCTTAAAAGGAATTTCTTAACAGGACTATAAAGCTTTAATTGGTTTAGCAATTAAAATTATTTTAAAATTTTATTTTGAATTCTTTTAAAATACTTTTCAATATTCTCTGAGTGAGTTTTCTATGATATTCAATTGAGAATGAAAATAATTTTTAATATCAGTTTTATTGTGAAAAATGTGCTACTCTTCTACTAAGATAAAAAAAAAAGCCTTATATATATTTTTTTCTTTCTACATCTCAAAATTACTCGAAACTTTAAAAAGACCACATCTCGAAATGACATATAATTAGATGGAAATTAAAGAAAAACTATGCAAAAATAAGCATTTAGTCTCTTATGAAAGAAAAATTCGAAATTTGTTGTTCCTGTTTCTCCCTTTCTCTTAAGCTATTTTCTCCTGTTTAATTTTTTTCAATCATTAAATTTGCTTTAACATTTTCATATTATCTTATGAGTAAATAAAAATCTTCTGTCTTTACTTATTTATTCTAAGTCAACAAGGTGTCTACTCTGATGGTATCTGGTCCTATAGAAAAGTGGAAATTTGTCCCCGTGAAAAATACTTTTCATACCGTAATGAATTTTGTGTTTCAAACAATAGGCATACTATTGAAAAATTATAAAATCGATTTTTAAGCAGTTATAAAGCTCTATTGGTCATATCTAATGAAATGTAGTCTTAACACACTATCATTTTAAATAAAAAAAAATCCACGCATCAGTAACTAAAATCTATCGACCATTTTGACCATCTCAATAGTTACTTCAAGGCGTATCATTCAATTTGATTCCGTTTTCTCAAGACTGCAGCTGATTGATCTAAAATAATGAAATTCAAAGCTGCAGTACTGATAATTGAACTGCACAGTTTATCATAAATTAATTTTTTGAGAATATTTTGCTTCGTGCGACTAATTGAAATGAAAGATTGTATATAAATTTAAGTTTCGTAATAGTTGTAACAAATCATATATTGACGAAAATTACATAAAATATAATTATTTATTTGGGATTTCTCAATTCGAATCTCATCAACTCTAACATTTGTGAAATCAACTATTGGCTTCAATCAAACTGCAAATTTCTAATTTAACTACAAGTTTTACTTCACATATGAATGTTGAGCTACTGAATATTGCTGTAGTATTTAATATGTTCAAATGCTCAGTTATCTGAATTTTTTGGTCATAAAATTATTGAAACAATAAAGAAGTTGAGCAGTTGAATTTTAAGTTGTCACAGATTTGCAAACATTGCCGACATATTTAGGCGTAAAGATGATAGACTTTTTTATCCCCAATACCTGGAATTTGATTCATTTATCGAATTACAGAATTTTATATATTGAAATTTGTAATTAAAATAAAAGTGTTTATTCGGACTCATTAATTCAGTTAGGATGAGTAAATTGCAACAGAAGTATATTTTGTTCTCAGAACTACACTTTTTCTGTTTTTAAACAAAACAAAACGTTTGTTCGGTCCTGGCGTGTCTACTTCTGAATTTCCGTTGCTAACCACATTCTTTTGCATTATACCTTTCACAAAGTCGCTAAACGCAACTTATGCGCCAAAATTATCAATTGATTTAAAAGCAAAAATATATGTGGTATTTTTCGCATTCTCATATTGATTGAAACAATAGTAAATGTAGGATATGTCATGTAACTTGGAGACTAAATATCTTATATCTCTTGAACACGTTGAAAGATCTCCAATATGCTTAAGGTTCTAACACAGAAATAAATAACAATAAATGAATAATGTACCATTTAAGTAAAAGGCTAAGTATTTAAAACACGATGAAGAATTTTCGGCATCCTTTACTTTACTATATGGATTGAAAAAACAATAAATTTAGGATGTCTATCTAATTAGGAGATTGGATATGTACTAACACTTGAAGGCTGAAGGATTACTGGTACCCTTGAATTCCTATATCGATTGAAATAGCAATAAATATAAAATCTACCATCTAATTAGGAGATAAAATATTTTAAATCTCTTGACCTCGCTGAAGTATCATCGGCTCCCTTGTATTTTTATACAGACTGAAATAAAAATAGGTGTAAGATGTATAATCTAATTAGGAGTTAACGCTTCTAAAAAATACAAACTTTTGTTTTAAAAAGTATTTTAATCAATAAAAATTGTTCTAGTTCAGTTTTGTTTTTTATGAACTACATCAAAACTTCTAGAATTAATTTAGAGTGGCTCTTAATTTAACATTCTTCTTCCTGGGTTAGGTAGTGGCTTCTTTGTTTCAGGTTAAATATTGTTTGTTGCTTTGCAGGAGATCCTAAAACGTTATGGCTACCTCCGTTGTGGCTCCTCCAAGCGCAGAGCTTCGGCCTCCAGGCACAAGGAAGGGAGGCACGGAGGCAGGCGGTGCACCAACGAAGAAATCCGGAATGCCATCCGGCGCTACCAGAACACATACAACATGCCGGTCACTGGACAACTGGACGAAGCGACGCTCAGACTTATGAGCGAATCTAGATGTGGAAATCCCGACGATGAAAGCAGGGCAGCCCGCTTCAAACCCATGATCCACCCTAGGAAGAGGCGTAAGTCTTTTCTTTTTTCGTTAGGTGTGGGCGTGCGTGCGTATGTGTGTGGCAGGTTCGAAGACATTGAAGAATACTTTTCATTTTTAAGTTCACTTTAATCTCTCTCGAAAGGCTGGCATATTTACAAGCGGCGCGTTCAAGCAGAAATGGTGAAAAAGACATGAAATTCATTTTCCCTCTTCTAATATAATATATTTTGATAGGAATAATATTGTTTACAGTGCTAACATATTATTAAGATTCTCATAGGGATTTCTGTATGTGACATCTCAAAACAGGGGAAACACAGGTATCTTTAAAAAACTATCTGTATTGTTAAAAAAATTGGCCTAAATACAGCATTTAAATAAACAAATTGTGTAATTTAAAATATACAAAAGCACCCAAAATTAACCTATTTACACTTAAAAATAAATTTATTAAAATAATATAAAATATAATAGATAGTCTTGTATGATTTATGTATAGTGTTATGTTAGTATGATTGCACAATAGTCAATAATTACATGAATGTAGTTACGTTATATATGATTACATAATAGTCAGTTATTACATGTTAGTTATGTTATGTATGATTACATAATAATCAGTTACAAAGTGTAACCGACCTTTTATAATCATCCATTAACAAATTATACTAATTAAAATAAGTGTGGATAATTTAACTATTATAATCCATACTAACCATGGTAACATTGATAAAATAAGGCCTTTAAATCGTTTTTTGATAACTAGGTTTAATTTGAAGTAATAATTAACTTATTATTTTTATTTACAGCATTTGTCAATGTGATATCAACAAATTACTAAAAGATAATTTTTTTCATATATGTGTAAAATGCTTTGCGGATTGAATTTGAAATTTAAATTGTGTGAAATAAATTGTTGAAAAATACATTTAAAATATTTTTATAATTTCTTGAAAATAGAAACTAAATTTATAAGTTAACGTTTATTAATAGTTTACATCATTAAAAAGATAATTTTTTTAACTTCAAATTGAAAATCATGAGTGTGCAGTAATCTTTTCGAAAGATATTGCAAAAAAAAAAAAAAAAAAAAAAAAAAAAAACGCCTAATTTTTGCTTCATTTTTAATTTTCTAAGATTCTAACTTAAAATTTAAAAAAAAAGCTTCAAGGTGCATTTCCTACTTTCAAGGTATGCATGTGCTGAATTTGGTAGTTAAAGGTTAAAAGATCTGGTTGTCTTACAGCACCAACACACACATACACATTCATCTTTAGGTTATTATTCATTTTATCTACATCAAAAATATTCATTTTATCGATATTAGATCAACTCATTCATCTTAGATTATTGGTTATCGTTAGTTGTTAACCGCGTTTATTATTATTAATATCTAATTGATCGTTGTATGTAAATATTGTTAATTCTTTATATTTTCTAAAATTGTTTTGTTGTACAGAATTTTCTGCCCTACAGATGTTTGAATCTTTTCTCTTATGCAGAAAACAACGCTAACGTATAAAAGCAAAAAGACATCATTTTGCAAACTATTTTTAACGATTAATTTCCATTAAATAAATTAAATGCACTCCTTGGAAAATTTGCCCTATCTTGTCATTTATCTTTTAAAAACGATAAACAAATTACTGAGTTTTATTTAAAAAGATTGGGAAAATTCTGAGCCTAGTAGTGAAAAGTCTCTTCAATCAAATACTAATTTGATCTAAATGTTATTCTGACCATGGGATCTCGATTTTTGAATATCAAGGATCCAATTTTTACCATGCCTTGAACGCAATTGACCAATGTTAGAAATTAGCTCATTAAAACCTTCTTTTTAGCCATAATTTTTTTAACTTTAAAATATATATTTCAAAGATTTTACATTACTTCCTTTAGCATAGTGATATTTGCAATAAAACTGCAAATGAAATTGTATTTACTGCGAAAAAAATTATGCAAAAACTATCTTATCAAGATGTTGAAATTTAAAAAAAACATTTTGCCCGTGTCAAACGATTTTAAATTTCAAAATTAGATTTCGTTGCATTTCAGAAATATTAGATAACCAGTATATGATATAAATTTTATCAATAGAAACTATCTGAATGATGAAGTGATGATTTGGTGAATGAAAGCCCTCTTCCTCCTACACACATTCCTCTTAATGATACTCATTCAAAAACGATCAAATAAAATGAGCAGTAAATTATCAGCAAAGCTTATCATTTTTTGCCTGTTTCTCTACTTATAATAAAGACGAAAGTATGTGTGTTTGCGTTGGCATTCTACAAGCCAGACCTTTTGACCTACAACTTCAAATTTGAAAAAAAAAAAAAAAGAGCAGTCGGCCACAACAAATCCTGTCGATATTGTTTCATTCTGTGGTAGCCTGGTGGTCGTCTGTACGCAGGAAGAAGCTTCAGATTTGAACTAGCTATGCTTTGGAGGTTGAGAATGTGCCCCTTGGATAATTTTATTTTACATTTACTTAATTAAAAAATAACTATATTTTGATATTGTTTTCGCTATAATTTCCAAAAAAATTCACAAAAAAAAACTCCTAGTTTTTAAGTTTAATAAAGTTATCTTTTCGATAATACACATTTAGTCACTTTAAAATTCTTAAGTGTCTAAATTTATTGACTTTTGAACATCAGTTTTAAGTATATTTTATAATAATATTATTATTGTTGTAAATGGAACAAAAATCGCTTTCTCTATTTCTCTGTTGCTAGCTTGTTTTTCTTTCATTTCTGAAAAGTAAATAAGGATCTTATATAATATGTATGTATTTTACAGGACAAATAATGAGGTGAAGTTATGATACAGCTAAATAAATTTAGAGAAAAGCTGCCATTATAATGCCATGTTGTCATAAAACTTGGCTTCATTAAAAAAGCTCATATGCTCATGAACTGAACATATATTTGCAAAACTATTCAAATAACTCAGCTTTAATGCCTTGCAATTTGAAAGAATTATGGATATGAAATTTTATCTAATTCATTTCCCTGAAATTAAATGTAATCAATATTTTTCACAAATCGCTTGGTAACTAAAAGCAGACTAGTTAATAAAAATTCATATAAAAATTTTCAACAGAGTGACGCTTTAGAAAATTTCTGTGTACTAGTTTTTTAAAGAATGACTTCTAATAGAAAAAAAAGTGTAATCATTAAACGAAATGTGTTCTACCCAGCCAGCAAGAATTCAAACCAAAACTCATAAACGACCAATGTGCGAAAGAAGGGGATGGCAGGTATTGAAGAAACTAAGATCAACTTAGGAGAAGAATGAAAGAAAGATTCGATTCACCCCACTTCAAGTCGAAGCTGATCTGATTACAGCTATCGCGCAATCCAATTATACTCCTGAGTTTTCATCATTTAAATTTTTTCATATTCAAAGAATGCCAAGAGAAAATACTGTAATAACCAAAAATATTATGCTTCGAGAATTCGATGAAGCTCTATGTATCATCGTTCAAAAAATTCTAAGTATCTGAGTCTATAGAACAATTTTTTGAAATTACGTCTGGAATTACGTTTGTCTGTATGTCTAAGAGCAGGTGACCTAATAACTACAGTGGATGGATCAACTTTATTTCACGCTGAACATAGATGGAATTTCATGAGCTTGTCTGAAGTGTACTACCTACTCTCTTTCTATCTCTTTCTCTCTCTTATGTAGAGGGAATTTCATGAGCTTGTCTGAAGTGTACTACCTACTCGCTTTCTATCTCTGTCTCTCTCTTGTGTAGATGGAATTTCATGAGCTTGTCTGAAGTGTACTACCTACTCTCTTTCTATCTCTTTCTCTCTCTTGTGTAGAGGGAATTT
>JAPMOQ010034295.1:1960769-1977098 GCA_026543055.1 Argiope trifasciata
ACCTACTCTCTTTCTATCTCTTTCTCTCTCTTGTGTAGAGGGAATTTCATGAGCTTGTCTGAAGTCTACTACCTACTCTCTTTCTATCTCTTTCTCTTTCTTGTGTATATGTGTGCGCATTTGCTTACACTTAAATTATTTCAATTAAAATGCATCACGATAGAATTAATAATTAGACAGAATTTCGCTATGTTTTGGCAGTATTTTTGTAATAGAACTTCAAACCCGAAAAATTATTTCCTTGTTTATTTGTTACCTGGTGTGCTGGCTGTCAAAATAAGTATGTAATTTATAAAAATTATAGAATTTGGAGTAATTTAGTTGCTTGATTAAATAAAAATCAAAAAACAGAATTCAACATTCTTTGCTTTTTAGAAATATCGAGAATTATATTAGTTTCATTATTTACTTCAGACATAATGGTATCAGAGTCCCTGAGAATATTTTTAACAAAATAAAATTAATTAAAACATTAACTCTCTCAAACTTTTCTTATAATTTAAATAATGGTATAAATCAAAAGAGAAACGCCATATTTAATATTTCTTGCTTACTAGAAATAGCGAAATATTTCTTATACGTTCAACATACGTTCTACTGAAAAAACAATGCAATGTGCAGCTAAATGAATAAAACAATAACTAAATAAGAAATATTTATTTAAAAAGTTCAAGTCTGAGCATTAAACAATATGTCGATAAATCAAACTTTCATATTGCCAAAATGACCGTTTTACTGTTTCTCTGAAAAATTGCTTCGACAACAGTATTTACAACAAAAGTTTCAAAGCCAGATCTATTTTATATCCCTCTGTGTTTGTATTTATTCTACAAGAATGTTTTTGGTGGTGCAATTTATGTCTTATTGTTTTGGAAAAGGCTTCCATGATTTTTTTTTTCTGTTTGTTCATTCTCAATAACTATACTAAATTTAAAATACAACTTTGCATTAATTTCAAATTATTTATTTGTTTCATTCTTTCTTCATTCTAAAAGTAAAATATTTTAATTATAAATTGAATTACTAAGGTGTTAAATTTTAGTTAAAGTTGAATGACAAGATTTAATTATGTTTTCAAATCTAGATCCCATATTAGCTTTGAACATACCAAATTTTCTCCAGTTTTTTCGCAATTAATAGAGTACCTAGTAATTTATCTTCTTTTTATAGGTAAAAGTAATTTAAATACGTTTAATTTGTAAAGAGGTTAATATCTAAAAGATTCTTCTTCCTAACTTTAACTCTACTCTAATTAGACAACCTTAGTGTAATAAATGAAAATGAAACACTTAGAAAGGGGCAAA
The DNA here is from genome assembly GCA_026543055.1 of Argiope trifasciata. Taxonomy (NCBI): domain Eukaryota; kingdom Metazoa; phylum Arthropoda; class Arachnida; order Araneae; family Araneidae; genus Argiope; species Argiope trifasciata. The sequence goes on from JAPMOQ010034295.1 coordinate 1,962,074, forward strand.
AATGAAAAGTTTTTATAAAATAAATTATTGTGCCTCTGTTTTTTCTGAAATATTTTAATGATTCTTTACTTGATTCTTTTTAATTGATTTTTTAAAATTTTATCACATGAGAAATTATTCTAGATTGAAATTCGGGATATCTGGCAAATTAAGTTTGGAAGAATACATCAGTATTTCAATAAAGCGTGTTCGAACCTTATTTTTTTACTTATTTTAAAATTCATTGGCAAATACATATTCAAATATTGTGATTTAAAAAGTTTGATGAACTGAAGCATCTATATCATGTTTTTATCAAAATATCTAATCAGCTTAGATTCCTTTTAACTTTCTTTTATTATATATTTTTTATGTACAGTAACAAATGAAAGAACAAGAATGAACATAATAAATACAACAATATTATTTCATATTTGTATCTTGTAGTAAATAGTTTTTGTAGGTGAAAAAATTGTATACAAAACACTTAGAAAGGGGCAAAAATGAAAAGTTTTTGTAAAATAAATTATTGTGCCTCTGTTTTCTTCTGAAATATTTTAATGATTCTTTTTAATTGATTTTTTTAAATTTTATCACATGAGAAATTATTCTAGATTGAAATTCGGGATATCTGGCAAATTAAGTTTGGAAGAATACATCAGTATTTCAATGAGGCGTGTTCGAACCTTATTTTTTTACTTATTTTAAAATTCATTGGCAAATACATATTCAAATATTGGGATTTAAAAAGTTTGATGAACTGAAGCATTTATATCATGTTTTTATCAAAATATCTAATCAGCTTAGATTCCTTTTAACTTTCTTTTATTATATATTTTTTATGTACAGTAACAAATGAAAGAACAAGAATCAACATAATAAATACAACAATATTATTTCATATTTGTATCTTGTAGTAAATAGTTTTTGTAGGTGAAAAAAATTGTATACAAAGTTCAGAGTCAAATAATAATGCTTTTACAAGGGGCAATACTTTATAATCAAACTAGTATTAGATTAAATTCTTAAGATTTCTGCAGAGTATTAAAAAAAGGAATGAATTGTTTGTTAATAAAAATGTTACTTTAAAATTGAGGTGGGGGACATTCAAAATAAATGCTTTATTATGCAATAGATTATCTTAATAATTCCTTTACCTGACTTTCCTTTTTCATTTGACATACCTAATCTTCGTTTTTGTCTTTTATGCTAAATTTTATTTTAAATATAACTTCCTTTTTCTTCCTCCGCTTTCTCTCTTTTCTTTCTTTCTCTTTTTTTTTCTTTTCTTTTTTTGATAAAATGTATCGATCGCTCAACCTTTCCCTTTTCTAACTTATTAAAGAAATGAGACAGGATTATTAGAGAAAATTCTTTTTCTTTTAATATTACAACTAAGCTATATTGTATGTTATATCTATAAATGTAGCTTTTATATATATATAAAAGCTACATTTTATGTACATAATTAATCTTATTTCTTTATTTTATTTTTTCTTTCATTTTATTTAATGTTTTATATTCTGTTATTTCATTGTTTTTCTTATGCTTCCTCCATTATAAGATGTTTTTAAGATGTTAAGACTTTTTTTTTCACCTTCTTATAAACTAAAAGTTTGAGATAAATTGAAGGAAAGGTAAGAAAAATAATAGTTTCATTTTTAAATTTTGATTATGAGATCAAGATTTTTTTTTTTCTTTATGTAAAAGTAATCATTCATCTTAAAACGAGAATATTCCTTTTTACATTAATTTTTTTAAATTTTAAAATCTATGGTACAAATCTTGTTTAAAATCCTGCTTTTTCAATGATTATTAATTAATTTTGCTGCCACTTGATCTGTGCAAACTGGAAGTCAATATCAGGTTGAAAAATTGAGGTATTGGAATTGGAGCCACTCTCATGAAGAGTTAATATTTCAAATTAATTGCTGAGTAACAATTTCGTGAAGTTTTTTTTTTTTTTTTTTTTGTAAAATAAATTGAAACGATACATTCTATATGCAACTGCAGTTGTCAATAGAAAGATACTCTTTTGCCATCTTAGCCATAAATACTTCATATATATTTCGTCTAACGTTTGTGTTTTCAGGTTTCTCAATTTTAATTTCACCTTAATCTATATAAATAAACTATATAAATAAAGATAGGATAACAGATAATGACATTTCATTTCTATTCACAGATTGGAGGAAGGGGCACAGCTACCAACCTCTCGGCCGACATCGAAGAGATCTTTCATCTGAAATCGGAACCACCGAAGAATACCGAACAGATTCGATGTCCGATACCGGAAATATTATTGACTTCTCTAAAGATTCTAGCGCTAGTTTTTCAGAGAAATCCGAAAACTTAAAAGACCTTGGACAACGTCTTTCAAGTGCAGATGATTGGAGAACCTTGAACCAAAGGAGTGGTGCCGAGCAATTTCACCAAAAGGTTTTGCCTGTCCACGAATTGGTGTTAGGGGACAAAAGGATCTCGACTGAAGAACCCCTACCCCCCGGCACTTCCGTCACCAGGAGGAAAAGATGGCTTGAGAGGTATCTCAAAGACCTGGAGAGTGGACAGCTGGACAAAAGACTGGAGGAGCAGTACGACAAGATGAAGGCAAGAAGACGAAAGAGGTCCGTCGCATCTGGAGTTGAGGGGCAGTCTTTTACCAATGTAAGATAATTTTATGGTATTTTAATGGTAAAATCAATCCTGATTGAAAGCTTCCAATTTTGTATTTTGCTTTCATAACAAAGCATTGAGTCATTCAAAAAATTAATATGTATAGAAATATTCGTATCGATCTATTTCGTTGGTTTTAGTCTGAAGACAATTATTCTTTTGAGAGAAAGATATTCTTAGGAATTCTTCATCTTTTCAATTGAAATTTTTTTTAATTGCCATTATTGGAAACAGTTGACTGTTATATGTTTAAATTTTTGATATAAGTTAAACTAAGATATCTTAAACTATACATGACTTCATGGTTTAAGCTGAGAGCTCGTACAAGCGGATTAATCATGTTATATGCGAATCAATTGTATTTAACATCTTTTTTGAGATTTATATATGTATTCCATAAATTAGCAAAACACCTTTTCTTGAGGATTTATTTAAATAAAAATGTTATTTTTTTTACGCCGTCATTGAATTAAGTATTATGGACATCCTTACATATCGTAAATTCAAATGTAATGACATACTTAGATCAAAGTTTTCAGTACAGAAACATCTAAACAAATACAATATTTCACAACTTCAAATATATCCAAAAATTTTAAGCGATACATTATGTGATATAAAAAATTATGTATTTTAATATATCATTCATTAATGCTTCATGCATTTCCTTTTATTTTATTTCAAAAATAAATAATCATGATTTTATGAAATAAGACAGAAAAAAATCGGCTTACTAAAAGTACCTAAAAGGAGGAGACAGTTTTAAAGAGTTCTGATTTAGGCTTTTTACCGTCTTTAGTTCAAATTATTAATTAAGTGCAAATAAATTTTACATTGGGAAAAAATCAGAGGAAAATGTTATTCAAGAATCGAAATAATTTCTTGTCAATTAAGAAAGCATTTAATTTTTTCTGGGGCAACTAATTAAAATTACTCATTTGCATCTAGGTCATTTTTCCATCAGGTGCAAGTATTAACATCTTTTGACTATTAACAACAAATTTTTTTCGGGGATATTTTATTTCATCGATCGGAAATGATTTATAGGCATTATCTTTTTTTTAATGAATGGACAAAGTTCTTTATTATAAAATGATATACTTTCATGAATTCAGAAATAAAATTAGCGTTTTTTTACCATTATTTATTAAATATAGTAAGATAAATTTATTAATTCTTATAGTAAAATAAAATACTATTGATGTTTTTTGCCAATTTTTGTTTCAGGAAATAGTTACCTGGAGGCTGATTGGTTCAGCATATAGCAATCAATTAACTGTGAACACTCAAAGAGCAGCGCTGGCGCTTGCTTTTCGAATGTGGGGCGAAGTTATACCTTTGGTGTTCCAAGAGGATACGCGATCACCTGTTGATGATGTTGATGTCCTGATTGCATTTGGAAGAGGTAAGCATATCAAAAAGTTAGTGTTCCATAGACTTTTGCTATATATAATAGAAATAAATCACACTTATAGTGCCATTCCAATGTTCCGATTCGATATGAGATTTGTAGTTTCGATATAGATTTGCAGTTTCAGTTAGCATTCTATTACCGAAATTTCCACGAAATGTATGCTCACCGTCTCCCCAAACAAGGCAAATCTTTCATTGCCTTTTGATGGAATCCCAGAAAAGTCTTTTACAATAGAAAGTTTCGTTTACTATGTTTGTTTGAAATATTTTGCTTTCAAATATGAATTTTTGCAAATCCTGATGTTGTCAAGTATCAGAAATACAATGATATGATGAGAAGATTTCATCGTCTGGTTTCCGAAACTTGATTCCACAAATTATCCGAAATATAAGTAACTGATGTTCAATATAATTATCATCAAGGTCAAATGATTTTTTTTTGCCAGTGTAGTTTGGAATTTGTGAGAGGAGTTCTGGATCTATTGCCATTCTAATCATTTAACTACGGCTCAAAATTATAAGATTTATCTTGAGATAGTAGTCGTATTTAATCAAAGTGAAAGATTAATATAATTGCATTAAACATAACTATACATAATCAGATAATTAACTTTATTCAAATAGTCTTCTATAAATTTATAAAGTGTGATGTCCTATATTATATTTAATTCGATTAAAAAACAAAAATATTGACAATAGTAATGTGGTAGCCATATATTTCTTACTTATAACTTACATATATTTCTTACTTATTCTTACTACTTACTTCACTCTTGTTTAATCATCTTGAAACCTATTGTCTTCTTTCCCTTTTGGTATTTTAATAAAATTCTTAGAATGAACTCTTATGTTTATAATTTCTTAAATTATTGTGGATCAATTCAAAGAGGCTACTAAAAAAGACATTCTTTGAAATATCATTCCTCCCCCTCCCTCCACTTTTTTGCCATACTTTTTGGGTTTGTTCAAGCAATAGGTCAAAGTCAACTTTAGTAACATAAAAAATTAACAGAATTAAGGCTGGTTAAAAATTACAAAGTATTTATGAATATTAATACGAAATTTCATTCTTTTTTTATATCGGTATTTTTGAGGACAAACGTAAATATTAAACTAAATTTTCTAAGAAAAAAATTATCAAACATTTATATAATGCATAATATTTAATCCTAATTGCATTTGTAGGAGATCGACAATACACTCGAAAAATACATGTATATTTATTAAAAATATGTCATAAAAATTTCTTGTATGGTTTTAATAGAATTAATAATTTTCAAATAAACAAATTAATTTATATTTTAAAAAAAGTCCAAAGATTTTTTTTTTTTTTGAAAAACGAAAGAAAAAAAAAACGCTTATTAAACTTAGAGACACAAATGCTTGCAAAAAGATATACTTTGTTTCAGATATATGCCCCCTCGAATGTACCTTGCCCCTACTGCTGCCTAATCTATGTCAGTCACCTATCGTTTGCACCTACCTTTAGGAGCACCCTCCTCTAAGCCTCTTCTTTATGGCCCTACTCCTGCAATCACTTAGATACAGAAAGAGAAAGGGAAAGTAAAGCGTGTTTACGCTAAAATTCTTGGCCACCGAGGGACGTTGCTCTCCAAATCCATTCAAGAACCCGCTCTTGAACATGGCGGGGTTTTAACGAGGCGCCAGAGAATTGTCATGCGTCTCTCCCTTTTTTCTGTCTCCATTTTTTTTCTTTTCTTTTTTTCTTCCTTTCTTAAAAGACTACTTAATAGTTTTTCTGAGATGGTAGGGAATCTTGTGAGAAAGTAGCTCAAATTTTCGCTTTTGGTTCCGGTTTCAATATTAATAAATCAGGAAAATTGTGTGTGCTCTTCTCTAAAAAAAATATAAAAAATAAGAATTATTGAACAAAATAATGGCAACCTCCATGTCGAAAAATTAATTTTTGTATCATGAAAAATGAATGATGTAACTTGTCTAGCCATGAGTTTGAAAAGTGATGAAAAGTTCATCTACAAGCGACACAGCAGGAACCAATCACGATCGGTCAAAGCATATTTTTGCTCCCCTCCCTTTCCCAAATGACATCCTTGATTTTGAAACAAGCTACACTCTCCAACCCAAGACTGATAGTCGGAATATCTATATATCCTAGCCTATGTACATCTTTGCCATTCTCTACATTGCTACGCAATATTATGGTTTAACTTATATTCAAATTAGATAATTAAAAAAAGATCTAAATCTTCAATCAAATGGTAATTTTCTTGCAGATCTTGTTTTATTAACAATTCTTATTTGAGGTTCAATTCCTCTCTTTGAGTTTTTTAAATAAGTTTATGAAATGCCTATTCAATTCAAGTGAATGATTATGTTTAACTTTCAAGTGCGAAATTTAAAGCCTTTGAAATCTAGAATGCGTAGTGAATTTAACTTAATAATTTAAGTTGTAAAATATGTAAGTCGTCGTCTTCCTTCCTTTCTTTCTTTTTTGTTTTTTTTTGTTTTTGTACAAAAGCCAGCTTTAACCTTATTGCACCAACCTATGATGGAAAATTGGTAAACATTTTAAGTAAAAAATAGTTTTCACTTAAAAGAATTAATTAAAAAGTAATAATCAAATTATGCAATTTCAAAAAAGAATAAATGGAGTAATTGAATTACTGAATAATATTAATTTAACTGCAATGTGTAAAAATTGAGAGTGAATTTTAAAGCTGAATTACTTTAAATACTGAAAGTTTGAATGGTTAAATATTTACCAAATAATATTGGTAAAAAAAATATTCACAAGTACAGATACAGATTGTCTGATTAGGCAGTAAGCGGTAAATCACTCTAATCGTTTAGCAGAAAATTTTCTCAGGTTTTTATGAAACATAAAAATATCATTATACTTTAATATGCTATGAAACCAACGCATTTAGATGTGTTTTACAGTCTTTGTTTGAGAATCGTTTATTTAAAAGAATTGCGATGAACGAGAGCTTTTTTTTAATGGACTTTATAATTGAAGTAACCTGCTTTTAACGTTTCAATATGACTTATTGCTGTTAAAAGTCAGAATCAAGTGTTTAATGGATTCAATTCCAATTTTTTTTTACTATCATTCCCTCAACACATTAATCTGAAGATTCTTTTAGAATCTCAGTTTCAGGGGCGTACATTAAATCCAAAAGATGAATTAAATGTGGAGCCGCAATATTGGGAATTATTTTGGCTGCTAACAAAAACCGCGAGAGAATAGAATTAAGGTTCAATCAGAATTAGATCTCAAATGTAAAATTTTTATTTCTAGTATTATTATATCATAACAAGATAATGTCAATAAAGCAAATTTTAGTACATAAATTTGTTAGTGATTTAATAACATTTTAAGCACTTTATATTTAATGACAACATTTTAAGCACATTTTAAAATTTCTCACGATATCCAACTCGCATCTAAAGCACGCAAATAATTAATGAATGATTTTCGGCTCTATTTGCATCAAGATATCAGCAATAAACTTTAAAAAAATAAACACCCTTGACTGTCAAATTCCCAAAACGAACTCCCACACCGACTTCTTAATGGGCAGAAAAGTCGAGCAAGCCGGCGACCGCGCGTCGATAAGTGTAAATATTTTCGTCTTAAGTGTGTATTCTGCGTAGAAGAATGGGCGAATCAATCTTCCGCAAACTGCATGAGAGAGTTTCACAAGTGGCTGACAGTTTTGGGTTACTTTCGGCAAACCTCTACCAGCCGGCGCTTCCTTTGTAGGACCCTTGCCTTTCTCTCTGCCACGCGAACTAGGAATAAACACGTTCGAGTAACCGCCGATAAGGGAAGGTAAACAACGACTGTTCTTGGATGGTTTTTCATTGGAAGATGTCACAAAGGTTGATTGTCTCCTCTTTTTTTTCACATTTTATGAAGAATAAATAGAAGCTGAATGATTCAGTAATTATTCATAAGCTAGTAAAAGTCAGAAGTTACCAGTTTCGTTCTTGAATTTTCTAAAAGTAATTCTCCTTTGGCGTTACAAGGATAAGCGGCCAAAGCATGATAAAATTGCTTCGCACTTATTCGTTGCCAGTGCCTAAAATGTGATGTCTTCCAGAACTTTATAATATTTTCTCACTCCTGTTTGACTTAAAAAAGTTATATAAAGTCACGAACGTTTTATTTGAACAGGGAGTCAAGCAATGGACTGGGTATAATTTAATTTTTCCACTCTTATTCATTTTCAACGACTTTGTTAGATTACGGCCTTTCGGGCTTTATATAATTTTTTTGCCCCTTTAATAATATTTGGCTTTAAAAGCGATATTAAGGTACAGATGCTTTATTTTTAATGTATCGGTGGTAGGTATATAATATAATTTTTTTCATTCGCATTCGTCATCAATAACTAAGTATAACGACCTTTGGGTCTTTATGTTATTTTCGACCTCCTTTAGCTATAATTGACTTAAAATAAAAAGTGATATAAAATTACCGAAATTTTACTTCCGTAGTGATGTGAAATGGTGACTGGAGTATAGTTTGATTTTTCTTCTCGCATTTGTCGTCAACGAATTAAGTATAAAAGTGTTGAGAACTTTATATTATTTTTTTACCTTATCATTGCACTAGAGTTTAAAATGATAAATAAACGCTCCGATGTTTCGTTTCCATGACGATCAGCCGCCCAAGATTTCTATAGTACCTAGCATCTTTTAACTTTCCTTGGTTTCTAATCATTATGTCAGTAGCAAAATAAGTAAGGACTTCGAAGTGAATTTTGATAGAATTAAATATTTAAATTGTAGGCTCTGTCTCAAAAGCACCTTTTAAGAAATTTCATTTTATCGCATTTTATATTTCCATAACCTTGGGGGTATCGAGATAGATCCAAGCGCTCGATTCCTTGAAAGACGTGCACAGACTTTGTTCTCGTTAAATCCACCTAGGTGCCTTCATATGCCTTGAAGCTGAAACGATCCAAAAATTGGAACAGGAAGGTGCAAATGTTGACTTTCATTCATTCCATTTCCAAAATAATGCTCGTTTAACTTCAAAACGAGATATTTAGCTGTGAATTTAATTTTACTTCAAATTATATTAAAGTATTTGGCATATTTACTGTTATTTCAATTCAGGTTAGAAATGTAAGAAGTATCCGAGCGATTTAATCATGTGCCGATAACTTTTTCTTTTGAATTATTTGTTAACTTGACTCAATGTATGTACTAATTATTACTTAAATATTACTATCAGTCCCATGAATTTTATGGGAAAGAAATTATAGAACTAAATTGTTGGAACTACTTGGAAATATCATACATAGCAAGAAAACATTTTATGCATTGAAGAAATTCTGAAGAAATAAAAATATTCAAAAAATGAAAACATGAAATTGTTTTTTAAAAAAATATACAAAGAATATTTGGAAATCAATTTTTGAATTAATGAATAAAATCCGATTTCATTAAGATCTCCATTTAATTATAAAAGGTAGATTTATCTTTGGGCAATGTTTCTCCTTTTGGTCCCAACCATTGATACTACATTCACCCTTTGTTGATATGTTTCTTTCTTTTTTCCCACTCGGAACTTTCCTTTATCTCATCTTTTTCCCTTTTCGGGCGGTTTTCTCTCTCCAGTCACAATGCTACATTCTCGTTTTAGAGGCAGGTTTCCTCTTTCTCTGCTTTTGATCATGGCCAAGGATATACTTCCTTTTTTACAGCACATTTCTTCTATTTCTTTTTCCTTCGAGGCACGATTTCTCCCTTTAGACCTTTCTCTCTCTTCCCTCCCTTTTCCTTACCTTTGATACAAGTTTCCAAATTTAGTTGTACCTAACATTTTTAAAGCTTCGAAATTGTTGTATGCTTAAGAGAAACATCAAATTTTCTTATAAATAATCAAGTAACCAATCTAATATATATAAAAGCATTGGTCCTTTTTTAATGTGTATATGCAGCATTTTAGTCAGTTTCGTTTTATTTCATCATACAAAAATAACAAATCAAATGATCCACTTCTAATGGTATAATCTATGAGGGTTGTTGCGTGCCACGACATGAATAATGACACTTTTCTCTGCAATAGGAGTGTATTATATCTTATGGATTAACTAATTGATAACTATTTATGCAATTAAATACAATATATGCAATTAAATAATATAACACGGTATATACAATTAAATTTTGAGTTAAATCGAAACTCATTTGTCGGAGTTCCGACTAGAACTCCTACAAATACACAATATTGCCTGTGTTAGCCACTATCAATTCCTTTTTTCTTCATTTTATCTTCTTTCATCCGCTAGGCCAGAACTGCTATGTGGAGATTAGAGGCATGGAGAAGGGCTTTTTCTTAAAAGTAAAATAAAAATGCCTAACAATGGTTTAAAAAAATATTTTTGTATGATACAATTTACATTTTACTATTGAGCATTAAATATATCGTTTTTTTTTTGTGCTTGATATTTGAAATGCAAAATATACGTTTCAGTTGATCTTTTCTCATATGTTAATGAAAGATTCATTATAATATGTACCCAAAATTATACATAACTCGAGATAAAAAAAATTCGATGATAAAATACACTAAAACAAAATTTATATATATATATATATATATATATATATAATTTTTGTTAAAAATTAAATATATTAAGTACACTATTCTAGAAAACTCTTAATTTTAATAATTACCATCTTAGTGTTCATTTCATTATGAATTCTTCAGCTTTTTTATGAGCATGAGCATGTGAGGGTATTTAGTACGAAACTGTACTATGTACTATACTTTACGAAAACTGTACTATACTTTCGCTTTATTTCATTTTTTCATGTATTTTGTTAAGGTGAACATTTGAACTGCCCCAATCACTTTGATGGCTTCGGTGGTCAGCTTTCCCACGCCATTAAGATGTCTGCAAATGCTGAGATCCATGTGGACGACGACGAGTACTTGACAGTTGGTTCTGACCAGGGCACCAATCTCATCAAGGTGGCTGTCCACGAAGTGGGACATGCCCTGGGGCTCTTCCATACCTCGAGGAATTATTCCATTATGTACGCTATTTACTCCCAAGTTATACCGAACAATAATTTCGAACTGGGATGGGAAGATAGGAAATTAGTACAACATGTCTATGGTAAGTTAGAATTCAGAATATTAGATATTATAAAGGCTTATGCTTATGTTTCATGTTATATATTAATATAGCAGGGTTGATTTTATATAAGTCATAAAATAATCACTTCATTAAGAAGTTTTTTTTTCTAAATTTAATTTTATGAATAAACACAAGTAAAAGTAATCTCCTTAAATGTTACATAAGGAAACAATGTTACTGATTAAATGTTTCTAATTCAAAGACTTTATTAAAATTCATTTGACATTAGAATTATTTTTAATCAAAGACACTTATGTGAAATTGAATTGCTAATTTCAAATTCATTAAATATATAAAATGAAGTGAACCCTTTTGCTATAGATGACAATGAAAGAATGACAAATCACATGAATATTACGGAAAATTTTCATACCTTTAAGCCATGAACTGAACTGAAAAGATGTATAATAATAAATCGTAAAATGCATTTGTAATTTGCAAATTTAGCGAAAAAAGCCTATAAGAAATACTCAATTTGACTTAATAATAATAATTTAAACTGGACAATTTTTTATAGAAATTTTCAAATTGGTTGTTGGATAGTTATACGCAGAGAAGAAAACGAATATTCAAAAATCCAGCGCCATCTATTGATTAAAGCGCCGCACATAGTTAAATATATTTACTACTAGCAGAAGAACTAGCTACTGACTAATTAGCACTTGTTTTCAAAATATATAACTTTAAATTTCTGAATATCACCACCAATTTATTTGTTCAATTCCTACTATTAGTTCACATTCTTTCTATATATATTTATTTATATTTTTCCAAAATTTTCATTCGTTAATAAAATACTTTTTATTAACCCAGTCAAGTTTTTAAACTTTTTATGGATGACATTCGATGTTAATACAGTTTTTTTTCAAAATTTAATTAATTAATTAAATTTAATTAGTTTTCAATACTTTAAATAGAGTTTTAGCAGCTTGCAATGAAAATTGAAATCAATGGGCAGTTGCTCAATCGGTAAAATGCAAGGATTTCGGTATTTTTCTTGTGAAGGTGAAGAATGCGAGTTCAATTCTTGCGAAAATAAATAATTTTTGTTTACTTATTTTTTGGTACTTAATAATTTTTTTGATAATAATTTAATAAAAAGTAACTAAAATAAAATTTTTCTCTGTTGATCTAAGTTGGAGTTGAATTAAAAAAAAACATTATTTGTTTCCTTCGAAGATATGTACTTATGGAAGCAAATAAATTAACACTAAATGTTAAACTGCATACTAATTAGTAGTAACTTTAATTAAGTCTTTCTAGTGGTAATTTTTATGAAATTCGCATTGTGTTTTGTAAAGCATGTGAAATGTTTTAGTGATTAGACGTCACCAAAAACGTAGACGATCAAACTGGTCGTTTAAAGCTATTAGAGCATTTTATAAATTATGCCTAACTTTCTGTATTATTCTTTAAATTAAATGAAAACATTTGAAAAAAATCACTCATCAGTATATAACCCTGAAGATATTATATTTACTGGAAAATTGTATTAATTTTGAGCCTTTTTACTTTCTTGTATATAAAGAAAAAGTATTATAATAATTTTTTAAAAATTTGAATAAGAAAATTTGAAGAATTTCCATAATTTAGATCACTATGGGTCCCAAAAACATATATATAAACCTTTTCTGCTTCCGAGCAAGATAACTTAAAACCTCTTCAAACTAGACAGATAAAATTTTGTATATGTACTGCATACGTGTATACTTGATGATTAAGAAAACGTTTACTTTTTTTTTTAATTTAGAAAGCTACTTTTCTTTAAGATAAAAACAGAATATTTTTATTTTAAAATGAAAATAAATATTGTGTGTATGTGTTACCGTGAAAGTCCGAAATCTGGAGAATGTCGACATTCGCTGGTGAATGTCAACATTCACGTAGTCGCTTGGTGTATGTCCGAAATATTTGCTAGATATCCTCATTTCTCACTTACACCGGCAAATGTCGACATCCACAATGCACTAATGGTGAATCTTGAATATGCGTTTCATCTCTCCGTATCCGGAGGGGAGAAATGCAGATTTGCATTTTCTTATCTCAATATTTCTCTGTTGACCTTGTGTTCCAGCAAAACACAACGTGCTCTAGGCCGCACCTCTTTGTTGACGTTGCCTTCTGTTATCTCCTTTTCGAGCTCTTTAATCATCTTTTCAAATTCCACCAAAGCTTGTCTGTGATTGTCGACATATACCGGCGATGGTCCGAAAGTGCAAGAAATGTAATCAATTGTACGGTCTTTCACCAACGTTTTTGGTATGTGTTGACATTCACCAGCGAATGTCGACATTCTCCAATTTCGGTCTCTCACAGTAACATGTGCATGTACATGTGTTGAAAAATTGCTTGGGATTTTCCCAATTCTAAATGTTAAGTTCAATGAAATTTCATTCTAATGTATTTATTGTATACTAATTCTTTAAAGGTATCTGCAAAGTTCATTTCAACACTGTATTTGATTGGGTGAGGCGTAGACCAGATGGACAGCTGATCTACAATACATACTTCTTCCGCGATAATCGATACTGGATGTACGAAAATCGATACAATCGCACTCGATATGGCGACCCTCTAAGCATTATGCCTGAATGGAAGGGTATTCCTGACAATATTGATGGCTATACCCATGTCTGGACATACACGGAAGATTCAGCTTACTTTTTCAAAGGTAAATCTTTTATATACTCGTACAAATCAGCTCACTTTTTCAAAGGTGAAGAATTTTGAACTGATTATCAAATTAAACAACACTTCATTTAATATTAATTGTTTAAGAAATAATTATAATGTTTTTTAATATAATTATTTTTAAGATGAGTGTATGAATGAATTCGACCACCCACTAAAAAGGGTTGTGTCGCGTGTGTGAGCTAGAAGTCGGACTTCTGCCCTCTGGGTGCTCAGGGGTCTTTACCCTCAGAAGCTACTGCACCCCCTTTCCGTGAAAAACACGGACACGACAACAACGATACCTCTGGGGGTACTGAATCAGGGATGAGTCGGTCTCTGATTTGGATCTAAATTCCGACTTGCTGATGGATGGATGAATTCGACCACCCCCTAAAAAGGGTTGTGTCGTGTGTGTGAGCTAGAAGTCGGACTTCTTCCCTCTGGGTGCTCAGGGGTCTTTACCCTCAGAAGCTACTGCACCCCCTTTCCGTGAAAAACACGGACACGACAACAACAACAACATTTTTAAGATCACAATATTTAAATTTCTATTAAGGTTTCAAATAATTTCAAGATATCTTTCATCTTAAAATTTCCACATTCCGTATTATTGTTGTAAGATAAGTTAAATTTTTTTTTCTTCGAATCTTTATCTCTGGGTTTTTGTGATTAATTCTTGAATATCTATCATGCCTTTTTTCATCCTATTGCGCATATTTAAGTAATAATATCATTCTATCTCCTGTACTAACTTCCAACTCTAATAGTTAATCCGGAACTACTAGATTTGTTTAATCATTATTTTAAGTCGATCAAAGAACCACTAAAAAATGCCGCAACCGGAAGCGAAAGTGGAATCTTTTACTTGGTTTCTCTACGTTTTTCTTTCTTTCATTCTTTTTAAATGATAAATGTCACAAAAAAATTGTTGACTTTTAAAATATGATAAACATTTCTATATTTCTATCAATATATTCTTTAAATGACTTTAAAACCTGATTTTATTTGCTTTTAAATATTTTTTAATAGTGAAGCTTGTAAGTGTAATATTATCTATATTTCTATAAGAGTTAAAAGCTTGTAAGTGTTTTTTTAAAAAGTAAAGTTTGTAAGTGTAATATTATCTAGATTTCTATAAGAGTTAA
>JAPMOQ010034295.1:1977108-2011813 GCA_026543055.1 Argiope trifasciata
ATTTCTATAAGAGTTAAAAGCTTGTAAGTGTTTTTTAAATAGTAAAGCTTGTAAGTGTAATATCATCTAGATTTCTATAAAAGTTAAAAGCTTGTGTTTTTTAAAAAGTAAAGCTTGTAAGTGTAATATTATCTGGATTTCTATAAAAGTTAAAAGCTTGTGTTTTTTTAAAAAGTGAAGCTTGTAAGTGTAATATTATCTAGATTTCTATAAAAGTTAAAAGCTTGTTTATTTTTAAAAGTAAAGCTTGTAAGTGTAATATTATTTGGATTTCTATTAGAGTTAAACGCTTGTAAGTGTTTTTTGCAAAACTGGACATTCTTATGAAATAGAAATATGACATTTTTCAATACGGTATTGATTAATCATAATCCATGAAGATTTTCTTCATTATTTTTGATCAAAACTAATAATAATTATTAATAAAATACTTTTCTTCTTTTAGGGCATCGATTCTGGTTATACAACAGTGCAGAAGACAGGGTGGCCAATGGCTATCCAAAAAACATATCCTCCGAATTTAGAGCCATTCCTGGTACCGATTTTCCCAATATTCCTGGAAATTTAGATAGTGTTTTCTTCGACAAGCGTGACGGAAATCTCTACTTTTTCAAAGGAAATCTGGTAATTCAAATCGATACTTAATACCAGTCGTAATATCACCTGATTGATAGATAAAAAAGGGGTTTCCATGATTAAGAATTTTAGAATGATTTATTTTAAAAAGTCATTTTAAATGAACTGATTAACAAAAATCAATTTCATTTTTTCATTTTCCATTTTTTTTTTTCTGAAATTCAATCGTATCAGTTAAATTTAACAAAATATCTAATTTCGTTAAGATTTATTCAAAATATGTTATAATTATGTTTATATTCTTAATTGTCATAGTCATTATCTTAGTCTTCAGTATCTTATGTATATGTATCAATGGGATGAAGTCAGATTTTTATAAAATGAATAATTATCGTCGAAATAGTAATACAATGAAATGAAAGAATCATCTCTTATTTGTAAATAATTAATGTTTGATAGATATTAAATGCTAACAAGTTTCCAGTTAAAACATTATCCGGAATTATTTCTCCTACATCTATATTAGGCATATGATGAATTTGAATTATTATAGACTAGCCACCTTTGGCGACCAGCTGGTTCTCCATGAGTAATGCGTTCTAAAAGTTTCAATTAAATCACATATTCATTAGCCTTGAAGTAACTTCTGGCATTGATTGGCCTGAAATTAATATTTTCTTTAAGATGATGGTTCTAAAAGAACGCGTTTTCCTAATAATATTCTTTAATTGTATAAATCAGTCAGTTTTAATTATTGATTTAGAAGACTGATTGATGTAGCAACTTTTATTTAAAATATTAATAAAAATATTTTGTAAAATATGGCTCACAGAGCAAAGTATGAAGAAATCTAAAACTCATAATTCATCAATGCATAATTGGATTCAAGCCACATAAAATGCCACATAAATTCAATCAGGTTTACATTTCTTTAGATTTTTTTGAGATGGTAGTTTTTTTTTATTCGAACTTCCGGCATTCTTTTATTTTATCCAGTCACGTGCTAAAAACATGGTTAAAATATTTCTTTAAAAATTCGTTAAAAATAGAAACTTACGCTATAAATTAAAAAAACTGATACCATTAGAAAGCTAATTTTTTTTATCTTTAAATTGATATAAAAATCATGTTTGTGCAATAATATTTTCGGAAGTTATAGCGGAAAAACGTCAAAATTTCGCTTAAATTTTAATTAACTCAAAATAAAAATTCGAAAAAAGGGCTCCGAGATGCACATTCCCGACCCCCAAAGTATACATGTACCAAATTTGGTAGCTGTAGGTCCAACGGTCTGGCCAACGGAGCGCCGACACACACACACACACACACACATACATTGAGCTTTATTATAAGTATAGATATAGATGAAATCCTATAGAGAAAGCGCAAGCATTAAAGACCATACACTTCAATATGAGGTTTTATAGTATGGAAAATTCACTGTCATTGGTGATGGGATCTATAAACCTATCACATTGAAACTTCAAGAAAGCTCAGATTTTATTACTTATATATTGAATATATATGTTGAAATAAATATGTTCTTTTCACACGCGCACAAATGTCACTCTTTTATAAAATTAATTATATATGTTCTTATTAATTTTTATGTTTTATTAACATTTTCAACGTTACCGACTAGATATCTAGCATTTTAGATATTTTCAATTACAGGCTTCTGTGAGCTAACATTTATCTTTTATGCCAGTTTAGATAGGTTGAACTTTTTGATACATATCTGATGAATACCTTTATTTTTTTTCAAACTGACATAAGAGACAAATGTTATCCCAAAGAACATGTAATTAAAAGTATCTTAAAGATGAGATATCTCGTCAGTAGCGTTGAAAGTGTTAAAATATAATTTTGCAATAGATTGTTGGTGCCTTTTACATTTAAAAAAAATGCATAAACGTAAAGGTATGTACAGATTTGCATTTGAAATAGTATTATATTCTGATTTCGTAATTGCATCCAATTTTAAATGCAATAAGAGCTTCTTAATACAAAAAAAATCATTGTGTCAATGTATGTGTGTTTGTATATTCAACATCTCCACTTAAATAAGTGGGCCAACCAAATTTTCACGCTTTTTATTCAAAACAAAAAGAACGAATACTGTTAATTCAAAATACAAATATTAATTAAATATCCAATCAAATTAACAAAATTTTTTTTATATTCTACAATAACTTTCGAAGAAATGTAATCAGAAAACAACATACTTACACCAGCTTAAAATTCAAAATTTTTATCATTTTACCTTTTTAACAACAGTAATTTTATTCATAAGTAATTGTTTGCAATTTATATGATTTAAAATATATATATATATATATATATATATATATATATAAACGTTTCAAAAGAAAGAAAATTTAGAGGCACTTCTTTGCTAAGCAACATAACTTTGAAGTATTCTACCCTTCTTTTTTGAATGTCTATTTTCTGTCAATATGTATATACTGGCAAAGTCTTTTTTTAAAAAATTGTTTTAAACTACCAATTTAACGATTGCTGAATGAAAACTTAATTACAGCTCTCGAATTCATCATTATAGTTCGCCAATCCCAAGGAACTCGCGGTTTCAATGAAGACTTACAAATTTAAGAGAGGGGGGGTAACAGATTTATTAAATTATTTGTAAGAAGTTTTTAGAGAGACCACTCAAGCTGGTTTAAAATATAAGAATATTATATTTGACTCAATGAATTTGTTATCTAAAAAAATTTGATTGTAAAATATTAGGTTGTTCGGAAAGTAATTTCGTTTTTTCCTGACAAAGGATTTAATTGCATTTTTCGCACCCAATTTCATACTTAAACCGCAAAATCATTTTATGTTTTAAGAGCTGATATAGCAAGGCTTGAGTGTGAAAAAGTGCAGCTGATTCTTCGCAGTAGTTTTTGGATGGTGCCCTTTTAAATATGGAGAGCAATAAACAGCATTTTCGTCATTTTTTTCTTTTTTGCTATAAAAGGTAAAAATGCTGTTCAAGCCAGAAATAAATTAGCCAATATGTGTGGAGAAGATGTGTTAACAGTACATCAGTACCAGAACTGATTTGCAAAATTTTTCCTTCAAATGAGGAGGCCAAAAACCACCTCGATCAGTTTTTTTTTACAGCAAAGACCAAAACTTTTATGAGCGTGTAATCATGTTACTACCAAAAGGTATTAGACCAGAATGGCAATTTTATAATTTAATAAATAATTTATTCATTAAACGAAAATTTCTTTTCATTTTGACAAAAAAATACGAAATGACTTTCCGAACAACCCAATAGCTTTTTATCAGATAATTTCTGGAAATTCAGTGTTTCTAGCCACGTACTATAGAAATCCATAATCTGCTAATTAGTACATGATGACTTCTCCAAACACCTTGTCAAAAAATGACAAATTCTATAAATTAGTGCGAACTACAAAACGGAAAAAGGTAGACGATTAAGATTTAATAAATTACAAGATTTACTCAAGGAAAATCGCTAAGAAGTACAAAAGTTGCTATAATAAACAATACTTTGCATCTTTTTTTTACGATTTGTTCTCGTTTCCTTTCAAATGCTTTATTATGAAACCGTGTCACGTAACACAAAATAGTGAAATTCGCGGCATGTTGCTCGGTCTTCGCTAAAATGACCTGAAATTATTTCTATACTTACGTTTTAATTTATGGCTTTTGTATTTCGTGATCCTAATGCTAATTTTCGACTCAAAAATGAAGAAAGGAATCATAATTTCCTCTATACACTCATATTCTGTTTAGAATATCTACTTTCAAAGAAAATGATTTCAAATTAGTGAATTAATATATCTTTTAAGGGAAGTTATAGTAAATAAAAGGAAAACTAAATTAATTAATGAAAAAATTAATGAATCGGAGACCAAATAAACAAGGAAATATAATTATTATAGACAGAATAACTATCAAATTTAGCATTATATATCTTGGAAAGTGTGAACGTGCATATTGGAGTCATTTTTTTTTGAGATCTTAAATTAGGATTTTAATTAATTAAAAAAGGAGCTGAGTGTTTTTTCATCAATAATTTTCAAAAATATTATTACTCAAAAACAAATTTTGCACCGTTACAAATTATGAAAGAAAATCTTTTTAATGGTGTCAATCTGACAATCGAGAAAATATTTCCTAAATGCTTGAAATTTTAATTTTTTAAAAATTATTTTTACCAAATTTTCAACAATTGGTTATCCAGTAGCCAGATATTCCGAGCATTTTTTTGTTTTGTTGTTTCATTAAATATTTTATCTTTTTTTTTTAAATTTTTCTTTCCATTATTGAAAGCAGAGGAAAAAGGATCCTGTTTAATATATGAGCGCAATTTGCAAGGGCAGTTTAAAAAATGAAATGCCGTTAACATGAAATTTAGAATATATCTGAATCATGCATTTACATTTTGAATATTCTATAATGTGATAGGATTTGTCTCCGTTAAACATTTTCATGCACATGAGGAACACATCATATGAAGGGCAGCTAAAATAATACGGTTTCAATGTTTGATAATTTGACGGAATTTTTGATATAAAGCTATACATAAACGATATGACAGAAATTAAATATGAATGAAATCCTCACCAAACCATCTGATTTTCAAAAGCATGACAGATGTGCTATTTTTACATTGAAGAGAAATAAGATAGTCAAAGATTAGATCCATTTAGTGTAAATAGTGTAGATAAGTGACATTAAAAATTCAGCATTCAGTGCTATTCTCTACTCAATGAAAACCAAAATTTTCTTAAATCTTATCATTCTAATATCATAAAAAATATGCGGGTAATTAAAACTTCCTTGCGATATGTTTGTTGAAACAGAAAAGTTATACATTAGTGCGCTGTTGTAATGACTAATATTTTATGGCAACTATAAAATATTACTTTATTATGTGTTTCTTATTGGAGGCTTTTAAGAGAAATGATAGAATATAAAGTCTGTTGTAAAATGATAAGAACAAATCTAGCATTTTATTGGAATACGAAGATAATTGAACGACAGAGTTGCCATAAATAGTAATATTTCCGACATCATGATTGACTCAAAAATATAAGCACCTCATATGTTACCCCTCCAACATTATTATATAGCTTGAATTAATGTTGGTATTGTAAGCAATACCTGCATTATTATACCATCAAATCATTTCTCATCACCATATCTGAAATGCCCACTAGTATTAAATTGCAATCTAACTTATTTGGAATTTAAAATCCGCAAAGTCTTAAGCATGTTTCTTGATATTATTAGCATATTCAGTATTGGATGCAGGAAATGATGTTATTTTATTGTATAAATAAATTGTATTGTATGTTTATATATATATACATATAATATGTCGTGTGATTTTTTTATTTTGAAATATTTTTTTATGCGTTCGTCTTTTTTAAATCAGCATGGATTTTATTTTTCATTCTCCAAAATTTGTTTCATTTATTTCTAATTTTATGTGAAATTCGAATAGATTTTTTCAGTGAGATTCTGGCATTTATGATATGGGGTTTCCCTTTCCGCATAAATGAGTCATTACTAAGCGAATTTGTAAATTCATTATACATATGTTATGAGCAGCACCATGTTTTTCTATGCAATTTCTTTTCATGACATCGTAAAATGTAAAAACTCTTTTAAGGATGAAAATTTCTTCCCATATTAGATAAAGTTCCTTTTCCATTAAATGATTGATCACTATTGTTAACGATATATATTTTATAAAATGAAAATTCCTGACATATTCCTGACTGACTGCTGTTTTGAGAAAGAATATTCCTTATTATTATTATTATTTAAATTTTTCTGATGAGTACCTTATAGTATTTATTAAGAAAATAAAACAGTTACAATCTACTTATTATGGGAATACAAGTTCTTGTAGTACATGTTTTGTTATAAAAATAAAGAATTACTTTTTATATAAATAACAAAAATGATTTTCTGCATGATATTTTTTGGTGTTACTTTTATGCTTAAAAATTTGATTTTTTTTATTGTTAGCAAATTATATTTCCATTTTCCAGCTTTTAAATGGAAAGTGTAATGATACTTATTCGACAAATTTGTTTTAAAATAAAATTATGGCTTTAATTTTAATTTACTTTTCTGAAAATTTAGCAATAAAAGCTGCAGAGCACATATTTTTATATAAAATTTTGAAATAAAATCTAGGCTGGTTATTTTAAAATTTGTAATTAAATTTAAATATCAGATGGAAGGACCCTATTGTAAGTGAATTAATCAACAATTTTCCTTTTAATGTGATTTACATGAAATTAAGTAATTTTTTCTTTTTAAGGTCTATGCGTATGAAGTATCTAGAGGCAAAGAAGGCTGTTGTTTACCTGGATATCCTAAGCACATCCACAAAGAGTTCCCTTCCGTAACCAAGGAATCGAGTCTGCCATCCCACTTGGATGCTGTCTATTATTCTTACACAGATAGATCCATGTATTTTTTCAAGGGGATCCACTATTGGCACAATGTTGCTTTCAATCCGCTCGATAGAAGACGGACGAATAAAGTAAAAGGACCTTGGCTCATATCTTCTAAGTGGTACGATATTTGCGATGTGGAAGTTTAATGAGCATCCGATTTGTACAGGACTCGAAAGATATAGTATTAATGAATAAATACTATTCTTAACAAACTGAGTAGCGAAATCCTTGAAATAACGAAATGATGCACAACTGTGATTAATAGGAGAAGTTAGTTATATATCTCTCAAACTTCTAAAGTGGAATATCATATTCATGTACTAAATTAGTGGTTTAAAATCATACGTAATTTTGTAAAGATGAATCAGATACATATATTTGGTTTTGAAAGATTAATAGCGATTGTTACTTTTTACAAAATTATTTACTTGAAGAAATAAAAAAAAATATGTTAAAATTAAGCAAAATTGTATTTTTAAAATGACATAATTGCATCCGACAATTATTTGTTTTCTATCTCTGAAATGTTTAAATTCAACATGGAAAACGAAGTATTGTGCTGCCATCTAAGTAACAAAAGCTAAACTGTATCAAAATAGATTTAAAAACAGTTATTAAAAATTAGAGTTTATTTAAAAAAAAATTTAAAATAATATCTAAATATTCATAAAATAAGTATGAGAAGAATTTGTTGTTTTTATAAAACTCAAATTAATAAATTTAAATCTTTTTCAAAATAATAAGCATTTGAAAAACTTGTGAACATTCTGATTTCAATTTCGGCTGTGCTGCCATCTATGCACCGCAGCAATTATTATGAATCAATTATTTTATTTATTCTGTTTTTAATAAAACATTGAAAATTTTAGAAATAAAATCAAACATTTAATCGAGTATAGGGTTGAAAATTGAATTAACACCGAAAGTATTTCTGTTTAATTTATAATAACTGTTTCCATTTAAAACTATAAGAATTTCTTTATTTTATATATATATATATATATATATATAACTTTTCGAAGTATTATTTTAATGAAATCAGCATTTATAAAATATAAGAATTGTTCCAATTCTATATAAAAACTGTAATTAAATATCTTAAAAATATTAAATCTGTATTTATTTTTCACTTATTTCTGTAACAAACAGATACTTAACTAAGCTGTGCATCACTTCTAAGTTTATTATTTTATTAGGGTTATCTGTAACATAGCATTACATTTAGTATTGTGAACAAACTGTGTCAGCATTTACTAAAATGCATTTAAACTTTTGATATATGATACTGGAAAAATTCCGAGACATATATTGTGGAATTATCACGAAATGGATTATTTTTTAGCATTTATTCCGAATTAAGTGTAAAATGAAGTGTTTATTACTGCACGTTTTATTTGTTTTAGGTTATTTTTTTATTGAAATTACATTTAAACATTCTAAAATAATAAAAATATATACATTTGTAATGAATTACTTGAAATTGCAAATGCATTTTCATATTACATTTTTTCAAGAGGGTTTTTTTCCCCAGCATATGAATATAATTTTACCCTTCAAAATGTTTTAATTTTTTTTTTTTTGAGCTTACATTTTATTATTTGAAACTCTATTAAATATTATAACCCAAGACTGTGATGTATTGGTGATTGAAATGTACTGTGCCAATTTTAGATACGTATTTCTTTCTCTTTAATTCTTTAATGTTACTGTAAATGAACGCAATCCATGTGTGGATGCAGATGTATGTAATGTTAATATCTTAGAACTAATATTTAATTATTTGTGTCATGTTGTGGATTGTTGAATACGTGTTTGAATTGACGAAACCTACCTGGTGGACTGAATTGTAAATATTTCTTTGAAATTACTATCTATGTGTATTTCAATGAATATAAATGCTTGCCTCATACAAATAATTTTAATCATATTTATATATTTTTATTTCATATTTCTTTTTTTTTTTTTTGAAGTGTATTCATTTTAAATTACTTCATTACTTTGAATGTATGTGAGATGTACTTATTTTTAAAACTTAATGCTTTTCATTTATATTTTAGTTTTATTGTGCACTTTATGTTTTAAAATATTTACGCATTTGCTTTTTTCGAATTATTAATGTATAAAAGTTTATCTCTTAGAATTAACTTTTTAATAGTAATTATTAATAAAAGTAATAAATATTTTTGTTTGCTTTACATTATTTAAAAATAGAAAATAAGAAACTTATTTAAATGAAACATTTGTTCGGATATCTTTTTTATTATTATTAGCTTTGATTAAAATTCTTTTCTAATTTTTTATGAGGATTTTATGTGAGGAAATGTGAGTGTGAAATCTGGAAATGAAATGTAATCATTAAAAGAATTGTCGAAGAAGATATGATCATTTAATTTCAATAAAATATAGCAGCACATTATATACTTATATTATAATCTGCAACTTACATTCACAATTAGTGTACTTAGAGGTATGCCATATGATGGTTTTGTAGCTTATATGTAATCATTGTAGCATTATGCATCGCAGGAAACGAAGTGTATCATATTTGGTTCTAAAATTTCTAAAAGAAAAGTAGTAGTTTTTTTTGTTTACGAACAGCTCATTTTTAACCACTGTTTATTGTTGTTCTTTCAAAATGTAAATAAATAAAATTTCAAACTGCAGTGACTTAATTTTTTTCCTATTCTGCATGGTATATCCATTAAAAGTTACACTTCGCAATACTTTTACTCTTACTTCTAATTAAATTTTAATGTTAAGAGTTCCCAAAGATCTTGAAATACCATCATTTTAAGGAAGTAAATTAGTAAACCTGTATAAATAAATAAATGATTTATAAACCTTTCCAGTTATTGATTGCTTCAGATTTGTAATACAGTATAAAATTCCGTATTTTCATTTGTATTTATTTCTAGCTTTAGAAAAGGAAATGCAAGATTTCGTAAGCGAAAGAAAAGAGTGAAATTTGTATTTATCATTAATATATTGCACTAGAAAATTAAAATTTACTCGCATGTTTCGAAAACATATTTAATAGTAAAAATATAGTTGATTCAAGTAGTTAATACATAGAAAGAAATACATAGAATTTTTTATAATTGATATGTATGTTTTTTTACGCATCAAGTGTTTTCAAATGATTATAATATTTTTCAGAAATTATTTTAGCCTTTTAAAATGCTAAGCGAACTCAGAAATATTATTCCATATCTAATGTTAAGAAACGGAATTATTTCACAATTGATTAAGCTATATTTTTTATTTGAAAGTATTGTTAACAAATATTCTAATTTTTAATAACAAAAATTGGACAACAGTTGATTAAAACTCAATTGATTTTTACACACAAAAAAGTTTATTGATTTGGATTCCAGAAATTATAAAAACGAATATTTTTAAACCAATTTTTTTTAAATTTAAAATCGTGTTTAATTATAAAAAGAACAAAATAATTTTTCATTCGAATACAAAACTCTTTTCCTTAATGAAAACAATTTTTTTATTGAATATTTCCATTATTTTATGTTGGCTTGAAAATGTCAAATAAATTTCAAGGTAATCATTGCTTTTGGCTTATAATCAGCTCAGATTTTTTTTTTTATGTTTTAAAATCCACATCTTTGTTGCTGACATATTTGAAATTAAAATATTCAGGGTGAATTTCAAGAAACACTGCTCGCTAAAAATTTACTGCCCCCCCCCCCGTAAGAAACTGAAAATTATGCTATAAAAAACTGCTGTCTTGTTTACATCAAAAATAGAAAGAATTTATAGATTTTTTTGCTATTCTTCAACTTTATAATCAGTTTAAAGAACTGCATCCGATTTTGTGATATTTACATGCGAACCGTTTCACAATGCTGTTTAAAGAAGCGATGTGACTGTTTAAAAAACAATAAACTTGTATTAGTTTATAATTTCAGTTGGGTTTGAAAGGCAAATACTGCTGAATATGTCAAAACTTTCCCCGTTGTTTACTCATTTATAGATTGAAGCAAATGACATAAAAATGGCCAGTTACAGCTTTTATTGCATGAAAAATCTTTTGAGTTCTAGTGTGAGTTATAATGGCGAAAGAATTTCTTTTCACGTTGATAGCAAGCCAGATAACTGATTCACATTAAAACAAATATAATTGATTTAATCATTCGCTTTTACTATCAATGAACATTTCAGAAGCATAAATTGAATCAATATTTAACTGAATTCATCAATGTTATACATTTATAGAAATTCTGAGAACGAAAATAAACTAATTTTTGCTAAAGTAGTCCAATGTAACGATCAAACTCTCCGTCAATCTAAAAAAATCTTAACTTCAATAATTAATTTCATAACCTATGAGTAGAGACAAAAGTGCTTTTTAACGTAAATAAGAATTTCTTCTTATTTACGTTCTTCTTCTTCTTCAATTTTAAAAATTTGTTTTTAAAATCAAACTTAACTCGACTATTTCTTATCTTAATTTCGAGCACTAAAACTTAGTTTTAAATAGTAGAATATTACTAAGCATCAAAGTGACAACCTTAATTGAATGGAATACTCTTATGCTATCAAAACATAATTATCTATAATTAAATGTTGGGATTATTCTTCAAATTTTTAAATAATTTCCTTCGTTGCACATCGTTAATAATTTATTCATCTTAGATTATTACCAAAGCCTTTTCTATTCTTATTGTATAATCGAAAAATATTGAAAATTAATAACAATGGAGATCATTTTGAAGGGATTTTTTTGGTGACATTCCTTCACTGCTGGAGGAATTTGCTTCTTAATTTATGTTCTCACATCAGTCTTAATTAGTCTACACACATTTTACATACCGAAACGAATTAATTTATTCTCCTGAAATAATGCAGAAACGGAACAATTTTTTAAATTGTGTACAATTTTGTATCCATTATAAAAAGAACTCAGTAAAGTATGTGTTTCGTAAAAATTGAAAGCAATGAAGTAACAATATAACAGTTCTAAATTATTTTCTTTATGATGAGCAGTTATACTTTTTATGATAATTCTCAATTAATTTGAATCAATTTTTAACTTACAGGAATTGATATTACTCGAATTCTTTCTTAATAGGAATTAAGAGAGAAAAAATTGATGCTTAATGGTCAAGTAGAACAAATATGGAAGTCTAAAACAATTCACTTCAAATAAATGCACGAACTATTTGTATTATTCATTGTTTATAAATTCAAGACATATATTAAAAAACACAAATAGTGACAAATGGCTCGAAACAAGCTCTGATTTGAGTTCGAAGATATAAATAAACAAATTTTAGTCGTCCTCCAGCTTTTCCAGTAGCTCCCTATCATAGAGATACTCTGCAAGACCATTACTGTCGGCCATAGCTCCAAGCCTGGATGCATGCCGAATGAAACTATCAATGGATTCCACTTGTTCTGTGAAAAACTCGTGTTCCAAGTAATCCATCAGCTGAAATGAAAATAGAAAGAATCAATAGTTTACTCAAACAACAAACATAGTTACATAGTTATTCAAGAAAAATTATCTTTTCCTTGATAATACACAGTGGTATTTCTTCCCTTAAAGTTGCAGAGTTGCAGCTCTTTTTGAAATTATTTTTTATTGTATACGCTATCATTTTTTAATCTTTAAATTACCTTTTTTTTAAATCTTAAATGCTCTGTGCTTAATTTTTCACCTGGAGAATTCATAGTCAACAAACATGAAAGAAAAAAAAATACATCGAAAGAGTAAAAGAGAAATAACCGAAAATGATATTTATTTAATTTGCAAGAATTCTAAATTGTATGAATTAGAAAACAACTGGACTACCATTTGTGTTTAAATTAAATTATTTGCATCATTATTAATTAAAGTGCAAGAAATTACTTTTTAAAAATATTTTGGAAATATTAATTATTCATTAATATATTGCAATGTATTTCATTTGGCAAATTCTGTAAAATAATAATTTTTAGCATTACATTTTTTTAAAAAATAACCTTTTTATAATAATTTGCTTAATAATTGAATACTAAAATCCGTATGTAAACTAACCATTAAAGAATAATTGCCATTTTTTTCACCATTTTTATTGCTGTTTTTAATTAAATAATTATAAAAACAATGTAATTATCACTAAGTAACAAACAATGCTACTAGTGCTCTTTGCTGCCTTTAATTAATCCAAAGATATTAATTAATTGATTGATTAAATATATTATTTAATGTAGAAATAATGTAAGTGTTGTAATACTTATGTGTGAGTGATTTTTGTAGTTATTATTTAATCTTTTCTTTAACTACTCACGTGGGCATCTTTGCAGTGTATTTCAGCTATGTCGTGAATGTGATGAAGCTGATTGTAGACTTCTTTTTCAAGAACGATTGCGTCATTCACCGCTTCAGTAGCGCTGCCCCAAGAAGTTTTATCTGGCATCTGAAACATTAAAAGATATCAAAACATTTGTACTTAACATAAGATATCAATTTTTTGAAAATTAACAGTATAAAATCTAGGCAAGTCAAAAATTTTACATAAAAGTAATAGTTAATAATAGTACCAATAGTTATGTTAATCTTTTGCACTCGGAAAAATAATTCGATGTGAAATTATTCACGGAATACAAGGGCTTGTTCGTTATTCCTAAAAATAAATATATATAATTGTTTCTAATTGAATTTTCCTTACAAGTCAATTAACAAATTTTTACTATTCTGTAAGTATTTTAAACGATCAAAACTAAAAAATAAATACATAAAAACGTCCAAATGAGGCACTGTTTTGAATAGTAACCATGAGGCACCTTTCAAATGCAAAGGTTTAAGATTATTTATTCATTTAATTTAAAATAGGATATTTACATTAACTGGGAGGATAAAGTTTTTTAAACACATTGCTCTGTTTATACTTATAAAAAGCATATTCAAAACAATGTGCGAATATATGAGCATTTAACGAGAATTAGGATCAAGTATCGTATATTAATACCTACCGAGGAAAATATTCAGATAAATTAATAACAAAGTCTATTAGTATAAAAAAACTGTAGGCATCTAGTAATTATAATCCTATTAATTCACTATTTTGATGTTAATATTTGGGATAAAACCGGTCAAAGAAAACTTGGCTATTAATATTTCTTACATTTTTCATTTTTAAAAATGAATTCACATAAAAGATCATTGTTCATAGTAGAAAAATGATAAAAATATGATGCACGTATATATATATACTTAATTGATATCTTAGAAATTCATAGCCGAATGTTTTATTTATTTATTAACGAATATCAATGTGTAACAATCAATGTGCAACTAACAACATTCTTATTAACCAATGATTCAATTATCTGACGAAGTTTCAATGCTACATGTTGTAAGTTACTTATTATTTTGTTCTTTGTTATCTACTTAAACGTATGAGGACAATCTTTACAAGCATCTGCCAAACTTTTACTTTTAAAGTGCTAATTATAAATAAAAAATTCTATAATACTTATCAGTAGTAGATACTATGTAATGTAACCTGCATTTTTCCAGTTTTCAGAGTGTATTGTATCATATTTCAAGAAACCAATGGAAATGGCCTCTACAAATCTTTCTAGCATGTTCTACATTTAATCCCTCTTCCAACACATAACAATGTGAACCTTGTTTAAAACTGCAAACGCCTTGCATGACATTGCTGAGCAATAGTTAAGAAATACAAATCTTTGGAGTAAATCTAGAGATTACACTGAATCTATTGGCGAATATTTATGTCGGACGCTTTTTAGAACGAACTAAAAATAAGATTTAAAACAAAATCAAATTTGTAATATCAAGATCACATGCAGAATTTTATTCTTTAAAACATTGCTTCTACAGGCATGCCAAAATACTAATTGATAGATGATTAACCCTTTGACAGATTAATTCAACGTTTAAAAAGAATTAGCACTTTAGATGCTAAACATGCATATAAAGTTTTATCTCTATACGTTTTGTAGCTATCGAATTTACTTGTACGTGAACAACCTGTAAATAGATTGCATTCAAAATTTGATAGATATCTACAAATTTGATCTTAAGTCTATGTCTCAGATTTCATCCACCTTATTCAGAATGCTTTTGCGAAAGCAAATAGATAGACATAATGCCAAAAGTGGTTTTTCTAATTCAGGAAGGTCTGAAATGTTGAGATTCGTCAAAATTTCTTCAAATTTTTTGACATTTTCTCTATATTTTTGTTATTTTCTTATACTTTTGTTATTTTCTTATACTTTTGTTATTTTGTTATTTTTCTATACTTACATGACGCTTTCTCTATGCTTTTATGACGCTCTCTCTATACTTTTGAGACACTTTTTCTTTACCTTTGTGATGCTTTCTCTATACTTTTTTGTTGCTTTATCTATACTTTTGGAATTCTTTTTCTATACTTATGTGACGTGGTGATGATTTTTCTATATGGTGATGATTTATGAGACGTGGTGATGATTTTTTTTGCGATGATTTCTCTATATCTTGGTTATGCCTTTCTATACTTTTGTGTAGCTTTCTCTATACCTTGTTGATGCTTTTCTATACCTTTGTGTAGCTTTCTCTACAATTTTGTGACGCTTTTTCTATACATTTGTGATACTTTCTCTATACCTAGTGTATGAGAAAGTAAACAGAAATCGAAAATAATTTATGTATTCGTAGAAGTAAACAAATTTACCAAACAAACCAAAAAAATAGAGATCCCGTGTATTTCATTAAGGAAACAAATTATATTTTCTCTTGTTGATTGGGTGAAGAGAAACTTAATTGCATGGCTAATTCCGGAGAAATCTATCCATATCGTCTTTTTACTGACCAGGGCTTGCATTACCAGCTTTTGGGTTTGTATTACTCCATTTTCATTGCTCGAAAATGGTAAAGTCGAAGATGCTTTAAATCAAAAACTACATAGAAGCATTATTCTTACCGAATTGAAATAAAACAATGTAATTTAAAAATAAGATAAAAATCAGAATCAGGAAATAATAATAACTATGAAAATAAGTCCATTAAGGAAGGCAGGTAAAGTGCCCTTATTATCCTCTGCGTGTCTTTCCTATGATTGACAAAATCACCCTAAAGAGATAAGCACAAGATTCAGAACTAACACCACTTTAAAAAAAATAAAAAACATTAACAACAATTCAAGGAGAATACACTTTTTTTAGGAGGGGGGGGGCTGTATTTAAAAATCTTTGATACCTTAATCGGAATTCAAGAATATGCTGCTAGTTGCCTCTTGATAATTTTTATTATACTCTAGATCGGTTTCAGTTTTCATAACTATAGAATATTTCTAATGCAAATCCTCGGAAATTTAGTTTCAATGCGCCAGTAAATCAGTGCACTGACCATTTAGGAAATAACATTCACTCATCTACCAAAAATAAATAAATAAAATCCGGAAAGATCTCAAGGTATTGATAAAGAATCACAAACAGATTCCGTCTTTCACCATTTATAATGATAGAAGACTGATATCGATCGATTTATAAAAAAGCAATCATTATTTTCTTTTTCAAAATCTACTTTTGAAAAAATATTCCGGCAGTATTTACTTGAATCGGCACATAAAAACAATTCTTAGTCTGTGTTGTTTCTTAAGCAAAGACGCGAGATTTAGATCGTTTTTGTATATCTCTTGCTATTTCTATTTTGTTTGATTGTGATAAGACATTGTTTTAGTTCTCTTACAAAAGAGGAAATCTATCAAAAAAATAATTATAAGATAGTAGAAAAAATGCTCCTTTTATTATACTTTTGTAAGAGCATTTAGATCCTGAACGAAATATAGATGAGTACTTCAAATACAATTAATGAAATTGAAAAACTTTTATGGCATAAATTAAAGCAGTCTAAACAGTTGTTTCATTCTTTTTACTTTTGAAACAGTTAAATAGAGAGTATACCAATAAGAAAAGCATTTAATTTTGCACAGAATATATTTTTAAAAAAGTAATGCATGGCAGTACAGAATGAAAAGGGATGTATTACAATTTAGAATCTTTCTACATAAGTGCCAATCATAATAAGGTCTATATTAAAGTCCTAGTGCTGGATCAGTTTGAAAATCCCAGTCTGAAAAAATGACATTGCCCGTATTAGGTCAATGTTAAATCAAACTTCTGACCACTAAGGAACCTCTTTACGAAGCTAAACAGAATATTTCTGAAGAAGTGAAGTCTCAGCTGTTTGATGGGTGCTCCAAAACTTTCGAGATCGCTCGTCCAAAAGTGTTCCACGAAATTCCACAGGACCGGGATTTTTAGACTGAGTCAGCTTTGGGATAAATGCTTGATTATGAATGGCAGTTATTTTGAAAAGTAATAAGTTAGAAATATTTTTATTTCTCCTCATATTATTATTAACTGCATTTTTTAATATTATATGCGAAATTATATAATTCACTTATTGATATATTTTCATATATTCACCCTCTGACTTGAATTACTATTTATTTGTAAAATGGAAGATACCTTTGTAAAAGAAATACATCCCTTTCAGGCAATGATACATATCTTGGAAATCTGATATCTCTACAAATATTGAAGAAGAATTCATACTTACATCGATGTTAAAATCTGTAAATTTGCTGCCTCTTAAATTGAGATAGTCGATAAATTTTTGCGCATGCTCTCTTTCTTCCTTGGAATTTTTTCTAAAAAGTTTCGCAAATCCTTTTCTGGCAATACCATTCTGATCAAAATGCGCAGCCTGTAAATAGATTTCGAAGTTTTAAATAGTTTTGTTTTAAATAATCATTTTTATAATGAAACTTAAAATATCCTTTTTTGACGAAAACAGAAGCAAAGGTTTGGAAATATTTAAATTGACTATAATATAGACAATTTCTAAATTATTTTGCAAAAATGTAAAAAGTATACAGTTATAAGCAGCTTTGTAATGAGATAAATTCATAAATTATGATCTCAATATTCCTCCTGAAGAAAAAAATCCACTCATATCGTTAAAATCCGAATATCATTTTGGAAAAATTGAGCTCCAAACGTTCCAAATAGCTCCAACGCATTGTGAGCCAGTCTCAACCAATAGTATGGTGAGAAGATTTTGAAAATTACATACTATGATTTAAATATAGGATTTTATTGATAGAACCCATTCGTATCAATAAAACCAGAATATCTTTTTGGCATAGTAAGTCAGTTCCAACATATTGTGCGCGAATATCTAACAGCAATGGTGCAAAAGTAAATTGCACCATTTTACAAAGTTTTTCTCTTGTATCTTTTCTTGTTTCATTAATCAATTTTTTTTATTCTACACCAAATTATTTCATTATTTATTTTCTAATTTCTATTCTTTATTAGTTATTTTCAATATTCTTCATCTTGTTACTATGCCATACCAAGATCGATCAGTTCATCCGAAAGTGCCATTATTCCTCAAATTATTTCACAATATTTTCTTGATATTCTCCACAATATTGTGTATAATTCAGGGAGAGAGAGTATCAAGAAATGTCCTACCATTGTTATATAATATGTTGAGCTAATAAGTTTCTTTTCATTAAATAATTCTTGTCTAGATATGCTAACTCAAGCTATGTTAGAATCACAACCACAAAATCTTATTTAATCTATTATACTTACACTTTCCTTTTTAGTATTTATTTTAGAATCCTTTTGTGCAAAACTATTCTAAGCTGAATAAAAGTTGAAACAGTTTTGCGGTAATTTGTTAATAAATACTATTTTCTGTTGCTCTAAATTTCTATGTTTTCCTAAAAAATAAATCAAAAGTACTGCAATAGATAAAATAAAATTTAAAGAAAAATCAGTTGCTCATTTCTTTATTCACAGTTAACTTTGGCACTAAATGATTTAATTTGATTAATAGTAAAAAGAATCTATGTTGAAATTCCGTTAAGTTAGAAAATCTTATTAATTGCCTGGTTGCAATGTGTATTGCCTTGGTGCAAAAATGTGGCCTTATGAAAGACTAAGAGCGTCTTGAGAATCTAAGACATTTTTTCTCGAGACATCGAATGAAAACAATTTCATAAAGAATTGAAACTGAGTTTCTATAAGGTGCCCTTGTACAAAAAAAAAAAAGACAGAGAGAGAGAGAGAGAGAGAAAAGAAAAGAAAAAACATTAGCAAACATTTTTGTTTCCTTGTACTTTAATACATAGAGAAATGGGCTCTTGAGTTCGGAATTAAATGGCAATAAACTCTTTCCCAAAGATAGTCTCTTGTTATTTCTTTTAGATTTAGACTCTCGTTTTCCTTTTAGACCGGAATGATATTTTCTTGTTTCAGAAAGCTTAATGCAACAGTAAATTCGAAATATCCGATCGTAGGAATGAGAGTGCTCATAAAGCAATGCTATCAACAGATGAAACATAAACAGATCAATTATCATGATAAATAAAGATGATCAAAGTCTTATACAAGCTATAATTAAAAAAAATTTATGTTTACTTTTTTTGGCGAACAGAAGTAAAATTGTCTTACTTTCATGGCTATCTACAACGGCGATTGTGACTAATAAATTTGAAGTACTACAAGAATTTATTAGAAAAGTAAATGTGCTCAAGGAACAATTTAAAAGCACATTTTTTGGCATGAACTGAAAAAAAATCTAATTAACAATAGAAAAATAAAAATCCAATTTGTTTAATTAATACTTAAAAAACTAATTCTTAACAATATTGAAATTAAAAAAAAAACAACTAAAAAAAATCAAGATACACAAATACAATTTTGTTGCAGTTGAACAATTTAATTTACTAGATGGAAATCGGAAATTTTTCGATGAAAAATGAGCATTTATTTGAATGAACACAAAATATTACTTAAAAATTCAATATATATATATATATATTTTGCGTGAAAGAAGACGGAGATTATATTCTTAATAATATATTGTGACTTATGACACTTAACAAGCCCGCTGACTGTTATCTGTTAGCGATTTAAGACGAGTGACCGTCTGTTTTTTTTCCGGTAGCGTCAATTTAGGGCCAGGAATTACGACCTAGCTACTTCATACGTCACGCTCGCTTGCACAACTCCGTTTTACTGAGGGGCACATTCACACACCTCTCAGGCAGAACACAGAAGAACAACATGCCCAAATCGGGACTCGAATCCGGAACCGTCAGATCACTCAGAAGACGCACTACACTCATTCTAGGATAACGGAAATTTGTATGTTAAAATTAATAAATTTCGGGGAGAAATATCTTGGCTGCCTTCTGTGCCAAAGCATATTTCATATATTATTTTTATATAATATAGTTTCATGAAGCTTAATTTATACTACTTACTGCCATACGTCAGGAGAATTACAGAGATATTGACAGATATGGTTCACTGTTCCACTTTTCCAAATTAGTTCCAAAATTTTAAAAAGAAACAATTCTTCTCATAAACTGGAGGAAAAAACTCAACAGAATTAAATATCAAAAACAGCATCTGTATTGTTAAAATTTTCATCCTATATTCTATTGACAGTGAAGTTTGTATGTAATCTGCAAAAACCATACCTAACTAACTAATTTTTCAAATAAGTATTCAAGGAAATAAAAATAAAAAAAATTCGAAACCAATAGCGTTGTAAATCAAATACTCTGCATTGATATTTTTGTACATAATTTATAATATTTCTATTAATTTTCATGCACCCTGTGCTAAAATTTTTATATGGTTTGAACTTTTTACAGAAAACTTTGGAAACTTACCATATTCATGTAGACAAGGCTGGCATGCATTTCTATATTAACCTGAGATCTCAGAAGTGTGGTACAGGCTGGATAGAGCTCATACCTGTCTGACGGCACATCCTTCACGTCATTCTTGGAAAATTCTGAAACATGAAATATGAGTCAAAGATGAAATATGGTAATTAAATACAGAATGGTTTATGGTTTCTACATCAGAATCCTGCAAAATGTCGCATGAATATTCTTTGTTGCATGATAAATCTTCATGAAAAGACATAGTACGACTAGAATAAACAATATCACTAAAAGTAAATACAATTCAGTATGACTTTTTTATCCCAGAAATTAGTATCATAAAAAATAAAGAATAATGACATTATTCTTTAAATCTCTGTTAGAAAAAAAGGCAGCCACAATTAAAGCAAGAAGGAATATATCTTGAAACGCAGGAAAGCAAACAACATTGCAATGATAAATGATATAGGGAAAAGAGCAGTTTCTGTAAAAACCTAATTTAATCGTCGTCGTGTAATTAATTATTCATAACTATGATATGTATTAGTGAAGAATGTTGATATAAATTTACTGGATATTAATAGAGCATTAAAAACTTAAAGTGCCGTAAGAAATAAATTGCAAATGCTATCTCCGATGATATTACGGATTTTAGGTCATATGAACTACTTACAAATGCGTTTTTAGATAGATTCTTATAGGAAGACTAGATATTGTAATGGTTCTCATAACAAGACTTCAGGAAAATTGCTTCAGTTTGACACCAATCATGTTCCTTAGAACCTAAAATTTCAAAGTCGAATCAATTTTCTAGTTCAAAGGTTTATATGCGTATAGCGTTTTGTCCTTTATTTTTTGAAAAGAATAAATAAAATAGTTTTATTTGGATTTTAACTGGCTTAGAGCATGTTATTAGAAATGTAAAAACCTTGGACGATTTCATAAATTGTTCTTAAAGGAGGTTTAGTTT
Source organism: Argiope trifasciata (assembly GCA_026543055.1). Classification (NCBI taxonomy): domain Eukaryota; kingdom Metazoa; phylum Arthropoda; class Arachnida; order Araneae; family Araneidae; genus Argiope; species Argiope trifasciata. The sequence goes on from JAPMOQ010034295.1 coordinate 1,998,810, forward strand.
AGTTTTATTAACGTCCCGTTTAAAGCAACACGAGGGCTATTTTGGGACGGACCTCGTAATTTTGAACCAAGATCAGATGACGTTTGGCCTGACAGATTTAACGTGCAAGAGACCCCCTCACACGACGGTTCTTCGGTGGAATCGAGCCTCGAACCAGAAACCCTCCGGCTACGAAGCCGAGACCTTACCACCAGGCCACCGCGTCTCTCTTAAAGGAGGTAAGAAAAATGGAGGGTTGAAATTTTCTTAATATTTAAAATAGAAAAATAATTCCAATTAGCCAAATTAGAGCCTCATTAAGAAACAACAGGGGCTGAAAAATGATTTTCAAGACCTAATTTTGGCTGTTTCTATCAAAAATTTCACTAGCCAGGTAGTAGCTTAGAATTAAAGGAATCTATCAACCTTTGCCTTTCAATTTGCGAAGATGATTTTTCTTTTAACTATTTAAAGTGCGTTGAGCACTTGCGTCATTTCCCAGTTTGATAAATTAGGATTTTCTACATTGTTATATAGAAAAATTAATAAACAATTAGGAACATTTTCTCTTTTTAGTCTCTCAAAGTTCTTATAAATACCGATATTTTAAGTTAGAAGCTATGAGATAAAGAATTTCTTGATAAAAAAAAACTTAATGTAAATAATAATCCTTTTTTTACTCGAAGTCTCATTTTTTTCTTTCAAATTTTGTTTTAAGATTGTTGCATCATTAGTTTTGACATATATCAAAATATAAAACCATCAAAATTTTGTCTTCGTATAGGTACCAATTTTTTTAGATTACTTTGAGAAATCCTGCTTGGATTCAAACTATTGTAATATCCATATTCCTCACGAAACGACAAGCAAGTATAATATTTTAGGGACAACTATAATTTCAATTTAAATAAATTTGGAATAATTAATGTCTGCTGAATATAGTTCCATTAAAAATATATACAGGAGGATTCAAACTAAACATAAGATGTTTAGGCACATCTTGTGCAAAAATTGAACAGCATCCCTGGCAAATTTTTATATTTTATAAAAATCTGCCAAATTTTACTATAATTTTAGTTTAAATAAACTTAGGAATAATTGATACTTATTGAACAAGAATTATAAATATATAGAAGATTATCAAAATTAAACATAAAATATTTAGAACATCTTGTGCAGAAATTCTGAACTGCGTCCTAAGGAAATTTTTCACACGTTCTCTCCTGAGTATGCATTTTTAATTTTAAGACAAAAAGACAATTCATATTTTAGCTCATAGGAGATAAATGACGAAATGGTGTTAGTAATTTATTTAAAAGAATGGAAAATATTTGAAATTTTTACGTAACTGTGCAGGAGGCTTTTCATTAAAATCCAATTTTAGTGACTAGAGTTCTAACTTTACCAGATAGAGCCTCAAATTCTTTTTCTAGAGGAATAATATTATTTCTGAATCGCTTATGATGCTTCGTTAGGTTGGACTGCAATCCTCGTATTGTTTCAAATTTTTGGCAAATGGTTCTGCGTTTCAAACAAATTGGAACTTTTACAGTGAAACTTGGGAACCTCAAATCGAATGGAATGCAGAGAAACAAATGCCTGCAGTTTTGTTGAACTAGGAATAACAAACTCGTATGACAACTATAATGCAAATATAATTTAATTTCATATTCTAATGAAGAAAAAATTGTTGAAGGTACTTTAAAAAACATGTTATTCAGACAATAGAAATACTCCCCTTCTTAAAAACCAAAATATGGGTTAACATTTTCTTTTGGAAAAAACCGTATATTCAGGAGAGTATATTGTGATGTCTTGGTTTCGACTGATAAGAGAGTGGGATTTCAGACAAATAACTTATTCACAGCCATGTATATTTACATAAAAACAATTTGTTCTAATCTTGGTAAATATTTGCTATGTACCCAACAGACGAAGGTTGAAGGTCAGTATTTAAAAGAGTTCATAGAAAGAATTCTCCCTTAATTCGGAGGGAAAACCTCACAAGACGATAGCAGGGTGTTAGCCAGAACCGCTACCAGGGTGGATCGTCGAAAAACCGGCACTTTATAGTTGATCAAAGTCTACCTCCTCAATCTCTATTAGTCCACATCAGTTCTCCATCAGCCAATCATTCAGCGAAAATTTCCCTCAATTGTGGCACCAGTCTTTCGTCGGGTGGAATTGTCCATCAATGACGCGTCCTAGCAATTGGCAGCTCTGGAAGACGTGCCAGTGATATTCCTTCACAAAGGGACCACCTGAAGGACAAACCTTTCTTTTGAAGAAGCGACAGGTTTCATCCCCACAATGAGCTTCACTTGTGGTCTAATAACCAAATACAAACCAGTCGATGATAAAGGATTCACAAAGAGAAGGTAGTTGAGTTATGTAATCGCTACAATATAAAAACATGATAAATGTTTGTAATACTTCCATCTCTTCCCATCTATTTACATTTTTTACTAGTAGCAGGGCAATAAATACTCTATAAAATTATAGAATTGAAATCGTTACAGATTCATTGCAAGGTCCTATTCATTTTTTCTATAATCATTAAGATTCTGAAGGCGACTAATTGTTTTTACAGACCATTTATTTTTCACACAATATAATTAACAACTGATATGATTTGTATTTGTATTTCAGAATCGAACTTTTTATATAAAAAAATCAGCAAATGATATACAAAAATTAACAAAAAATTTCTGGGAAATAAAAAAACAAATTATCTACGCTAAGAATGTAAAATAACGAATTGTCTGTGCTAAGAATGTAAAATAACAAATTGTCTGGGCTAAGAATGCAAAATATTCATTGAACTGAAATTTAAAAAATTCGAAGGTACTTGAAATTTCCATTTCAACTTTTAAAGAATTTGAAATTGAGGTACAAAAAAAATTCTCAAAACCTAATAGCGCATCAAATATTACTTATTTTAAATAAATGAATGGATAAATAAAAGTTTGGCGTGCCTGAAATGTCTCACTTTAAGTGAGTCATGTAATTATTAATCTGGAAATGCAGTAAACAGGAGATTCTTTTTGAAAACAGGAAATTCCTGGAAAGGAAGAAGGCGCGACGTCTGACAACTCTATTAAATTCATATCAACGTGGTGAGAAAGGAAGTTTTCCTTCACTTAGTGCCTATCTTATTTCCTCACAACAAAGAGTATTACAAGAATTTTTTCACTACTTTCAAAAGTTATATGAATAGTTATCCGACTAATAAGTGATAAGAAATTAATTAGTGCACCAAAAATCCGTTGATTTATTTTCAGTGTAGAAGAGAAAAAGTTTAAGATATATCATGCAATAAGATAAATTCAATTTCAAAGAAGTAATTAATATGCAAGTTAATAAATGCACTTAATAAAGCTACCAAGATATGCCTGTCTAGATGGGTTGTCATCCTCTTAATAATATCTCAAATATGATTAAATTTTATTTGGTTTTATCCCGAACGCCATCATGTAAATCTTTGCCTTACTAATCTTTATTTCCCTGTTGTGGAATTTTCTCTGTACGTTTTGTACACTGACAATTAATTAACATTTAATTCCTAAGATAGAATTGAATAAAACAGTGATCCCCCTCTAGAAAAAAATTATAAAAGGAAGAAAGAAAATATTAGCTATAACCTTTATTTAACCTTGAATTGAAACTTTTTACCTCATCAACTTTTATTAAAATCCAGAAAAAATGCAAATAGAATGGAAAGCTTGCGATTCCATAATTATTTTTTATTCATGCTTAGTTTTATTTTCATATAAATGAATCAGTTAAGTGACAAATTTAAAACATCTCCCCAACTCTCTTAATACCGAAACAGAATTTAAGGTTTGCACTTGTTGGAAAGTAAATGAGTTGAGGCTTTTTTTAGCCACCCCCCCCCCAAAAAAAAAGCAGTAGAGGCGGTGTTGGGCAGTTATATATACTGATGATTTTACTGTTTGTATATATATTTATATATATGACAATTCTCTTTTTTTTTCTACTAAACACTTCAGAATTTTTTAAATTCAGCCAATATTTAAATGACAATTAATGTGTGATATATATAAGTAATTGTTTTATATGAATTTCATCAGGAATTCTTTTTTTTTAGGCAATACTGGAATATGGAACAAAGCATAAAATAAATTCTAAAAATGTAAAAGAAATCTAAACGATTCGAAATGCAGGGCTAATTTTTTTTTCGATGATGAGATCTTTACCAATCATACACAAACTATTTTTTTTAGTATTTTGTTAAGTAACATCTGTATGAGATTAGACTTATCTGGATGAACTTAGATGATAACGAATGAATCTAGCCGTTGTAAAAGTATTTTGTATCTTGCTGGACGTATCATGGTCGATTTTTCTTAGATAATTTTGTTATTATTCAACCTCTTATACATTGTTCTGGTAAAATACAGATACATTAGAATTCTGAAGTGAGCATCATATTCAATTTTTCATAATCCTTTTTTCATTTCTTGATATTACAATGTCTTATTACCGTTTTAGTGTATTATGACAAATTTTTTGCTCGAAAATGCAACTGACTAGCGATAATGTAAATGACTAGCGATAGGAAACTAGTACTTTGTCACCAACGAAGACTTATTGTAAAGTTTTAAAATTAAGTCATAGGAGGTAAAAAAATGTACAAAATATATGAGTATCATAAAAAGTGACAACTTATTAAACTTTTTTGTTTTACCCACTTCTTTGTAAACTAACATAATAAAAATATTTCCGAATTATCATAAAGAATTCCTAGAAACTTAAGCAAAAATATTAGAAACATAAGAAATAGAATGTTTAAAATTCACTCAAGGTATTAAAAAAATTTTATGATTTAATCAGAAAATTTTTTTTTCCATGATTTGCATTGAAAGAAAGGATTTAATACCTATAGATTCGATATTTTTTCTTTCAATAAAATTTCACAATACACTCCTGGGAGGAAAAAGGATTTTTCCTCCATTATTCATACGATGATATCTCAATGATGATAAGTTCTTGTCTCTATAAATTATGCGAGTTCATCAACAAAATAATTGACATTTTCTCCTCAAGAATTTTATTACATTAAAATTTAAAACCTTAGTTCTGAAAAACCATGCTACCAATCTCTTGTACCATGCTACCTTTTCGCATTGTATCGTTTTCATCAGATGTATTATGTGGAAAAAATGCATATCAGATTCATCTCTGTTATTATGGTTATTCCTCTGATGTTTCTATCAAACATTAGAGCTTTACTTTTATTGCTATCTATCCTTATTTCATATCCTTATATCTTTCCCCATCAAATGTAAAATTATGGAATCTGCCTAACAAAAATTTACGAAATGTTTTATGATGAATTGGCGATTGCGATCATCAAAAGACATTTTTTAAATCTATAACTGAAAGGAATTGTTCGCAGATTTCATCTTCATCATCATAGTTCAATCTAATCAAGTTCAGTATTTCATGGATATTATAGCTTTTTTATGACTCATTATTTTTTTATTTACCACTCAAAGATAGAAATTCAACGCAATAACATCACAATTTTGCTGGTTATTTCCTAACTCTGACCTAATGCATCAGGGCATCTGAAATAATCTTAAAACTAACATGGAAAACACATAGTTGGAAAAAACATTTAAGAAATGGAGAAAAAAAGCAAAATTTTAGGTTGTCAAAGTCTACCATACAGATTTCCTGTTTAATTTTGCCAATGTATATTATTAAATCGAATTACAAGAGAAAATTTGTTTCTGGAATGGAATTGCAAAAGTTGGAAATAAAATTTACATATTTTTAGACCGATTTCTAGGTCGTTTAATCAATGATTAAAATCTGAAGATTATTTTTTAAAATGTTCAATAATAATCTTTTTATCTACCTTATCAGTCGATCTTCTAATCACCACGATAACAGGACTTGAATAAAATTTCAGGTATGTTGATTTCTATTCTTTTCCCATTACGTTTCAGAGTCCTTAAATCATCATAGGTTTGAGCTTAGAAAATACTATTTTCAACTGATCAGAGGCTCATAAGTCCAAAGGGCTTCGCAGGACTATGTTGAAACGGAATAACAGCAATGCTTAAAGCAGTCTTCTTATTTTTAAGAAATACAGTGATATTTTTCCATAAGTGATTTGGAATTCGTCGTAATGAAACTTCACGTTTTGAAAATTATTGTGATAAAGAAATGGAATTCCATATGTAACTATTCAAATTAATATTTTTGAACTCATTATGATAGTACATTGAACGTTTTTTCGTTATTTTCATTTTTAATAGTGTAGAAGAAACCATTGTATTGAACCTTTTTTTTTTGTACTGAAAGAATCAGGTTTGTACAACTTTTTTTCTTTTAGTTTTCGATAGTAAATAAGCCTATTTTTATTGCAATCATTTAAGTAAACCCATGTTTCATCAAGGTTCATAATATATTTCCATTTATCTCCAGTTAAATAGTTTTCGTACTATGTTCTAGAAGCTATTCAGCATTGAATTAAATGCAACGAATAAAGTCGATGAAAATCAGGAATTTTTTAAAAAACGTTTTCTTTTTTTTTGAATTTGTAAATCTTAGTTTATTATTTCATTTCATGCTTTACACACGAATTGAAAGATTTTGTAATTGATACCGGTAACGGCAAATATACTCTTGTTGCTATCGATTTTCAATTTAGAAATATCTGAAACAGTAATATCTTTTTTTGGTATTTACATGGCATGCATAAATAATGATTGAAGGTTGTTTCGTTTCCGCTTATTCTGGATTTAGAAATTTTAATGCCATGTATTTCACAGCGTTTTAGAATTGCTGAACAGAAATATTTCTTTTCAGAAAGAGCAAAAGCATATTCTTCAATCAATAACATGTTTACATGCTACATTTTGAAAGAATAATAAATCTAAAAATGGCAGACAATATTTTTCCTTTCAAATAATAAGCTGTTTCCAGAAATTTTTATCACAAAGCCTTTGTTTGTTTAAAATTTCTTTATCAAAATAATTTTTTTAATTTGTAAATACCCTCTATATAAGTAAATTGAAACAAAACAAGTAGATTTTTTTCTACCTATGTTTAGAATACGCGAGCGTTGGGAACATTTAAGTTGGCTAACTAACAATTGTTGTTCAAAAGGTTTTAAAAAAAGTGCAGACTAAATTTTTGAAATATGTGGGAAGGGCTCAAATTCGGAAAAAGCATACTGATAAATATCTTTTCTTCATGTCTAAATCATTGGCGCCTTTAGTGTTTGGTTCCAGAAACATTTTTGGAAAACTGATAGTGATGTTCTAGCTTAAAATATTTATACAAATAAGAAAAAAAAAAATTTAAATGAAAAGGTATTTTTATTGAAATAGATAATATATTATCAATGTCATCTGATATTTTTATGGGTATTTCTTGGCACAATCAAAAATGCCTACATTAATTTGTGAGAATTAATTTTCCTCATCATTAATTATAAACAAAATTGTAGATTTTAAATATATTTTTAAAATTTAAGAATGAAAATTATCTTTATCTAGTTTGTGTAAATATTATTACCATTTTTTTATTCATTTCGTAATTTTTTGCAATAACTAAAATAAAAACTCCAACAATTTTGAAATCAATATTTATATTTCATTACATAAAATATTTTCCATAATCTGTAGTAATGTGTTGAGAATTTATTTAAAATAATTTTTTATTCTTACATTAGATTATACACTGAAGTGACAAAAGTCATGGGATGACTGTTAATATCGTATCGGTCCACCTTTTGCCCGGCGAAGTGCAACAACTCGACGTGTCATGGAGTCCACAAGTCGCTGGAAGTCCTCTGCAGGAATATTGAGCCATGCTGTCTGTATAGACGTCCATAATTGTGAAAGTGTGGATGGTGCAGGAGTTTGGGCACGAACGGACCTTTCGATGATATCCAATAAATGCTCGATGGGATTCATATCGGGCGATCTAGGTGGCCAGATCATGCGCTGAAATTGTCCGGAATGTTCTTCAAACCAATCGCGAACAGTTCTGGCCCGGTGACATGGCGCATTGTCATCCATAATAATCCCATCGTTGTGTGGGTACGTGAAGTCCATGAATGGCTGCAAGTGATCTGCAAGCAGCTGAACAAAACCATTTCCTGTCAATGATCGGTTCAGTTACACCAGAGGACCGAGTCCATGCCATGTAAAAACAGCCCACACCATTATGCAGCCACCACCAGCTTGAACAGTGCCTTGCGGACAGTTTGGGTGAATGGCTTCGTGGGGTCTGCGCCACACTCGAACTCTACCATCTGCTCGTAACAACTGAAATCGTGACTCATCTGACCACGCCACGCTTTTCCACTGGTCTAGAGACCAGTCGATATGCTCACGAGCCCAGGAGTAAAGGAGCTGTCAGTAAAGGCACTCGAGTCGGTCTTCTGCTGTCATAGCCCAAGGAAGACAAATTTCGCCGCAAGTCCTATCGGACACGTCCCTCGTACCTCCCACATTGATTCCTGCAGTTATTTGACGAAGTGTTGCGTGTCTATTAACATTGACCATTCTACACAGACGTCGGCCGACTCGGTCGTTAAGTGCAGGTGGTCACCCACTGCGCAGTCCATGATGGGATGGGATGCCTGAAATTTCATACTCTCGGCACACTCTTGATACTGTGGATCTCGGAATGTTGAATTCACTAACGATATCCGCAATGGAATGACCCATGCGTCTAGCTGCAACTAACATTCCACGTTCAAAGTCTGTTAACTAACTAACCATAAATCACGAAAAACCTGTTCACATGAATAACTTGAACACAAATGAAACCTCTGGAAAACGAACTGCGCATTTATACTTTTTCGCTGCGATACTACTGCCATCTGTATATTTGCATATTGCTATCCCATGACTTTTGTCACTTCAGTGTATATTGCATAAGACTGATGCTATACTAAACAAAACATTTTTATCGTGATAATAAAATGGATCAATATGACGATGTAATCACAAGAACATAAATGAGTTAATGATATCCCCTTCTTTACTATAAATTCATGTGCAATAAAATCCCAAATATGGATGCTACAAATGGGAATTAATTTTATAATCTTATGCCAACTGTTTTCATAATATCGATTCAAATAATTTCTAGATTATTCATTTAAATCACATAAAAATTGAGGAATACAATTTTAATTTCAACAAAAGAATTAATTTCATGAAATTTTTATAATTCTGTCCCGAAAAGTTATTTTATAAAAGTAAATAATTTGACTGTTATTTTGGAAATGAATATATTTTCTGTTAAATTTGAAAATTAATTGAATGATGGATTGAATTGGATTGGATTTTTATGGCACTAGAGTCAGAGTTTGCTATGCTGCACCAAGACACATGGTATGAATGTATTACCATACAATTATGTTTCTTCTATGTTAAAAGATTGTGAAGAAACATTTTCTTAAAAGAAAAGTTTATAAAAAAGGTACAAAGCTTTAAAAAGAAAGCAACCTATGGTTAAAACAAAAAGGGTTTTTAAAATAATTAACTGAATGATGTATTAATATCACTTTTAATGCATTAAGTAAATAAATAGCAATTATTGTATAAAATATATTTCCTCTCCTTATTGCGTTTTAACATCTGCAATTTAGAGGGTGTAGAGGAAACCCCATTATTACTTTCATTCATCTCTTTAAACAGTTGCCTTTTTATAATTAATTATCATTTTACTTAAATATCAAGATGATACTTTTTATTATTCATACTCTAAAACGACCACTTTTTAACTTTTGTATTGATATCTAAAATCTAACCATTTACCTATAGCTTCAATCTGAAGATTGGCGTAGTATAGCCAAATTTGGTCCATTTACCATAAAACCCAATCATTTACTCATTATTCTGTATGTCCCATTCATAAAATCATAGCCTTACAAATTTTGCTTTTTAAAATTAAAAAAAAATGCAATCAATCTCATATAAATTAAATTATTATTTTCAGTAATGAAAATAATTAAATCAACCCAAAAATACGAGAATTATAATTAGATATTTTAAAATAATAATGTTCAGAAAGTTTCACAAATAAATTTATTAAAATCATTAATAGAAAGAAATAAATCATTTAAAACATGTACATTCGAAATTTTATATATATTTTTATACAAAGAATTTTTTAAAGATTAGTTCTCCTTTGTTATTAAGTTATAACCTAATCAAAATTAGATAGCTTTAAATATGATAAAAACTAGGCCATAAAATTACAGAAATCTTTTTACTGCCCATTTTTATCACTGAATTACGTTTCAAAGAAATGAGCGCCATGCTCTTATCAAGTGCTTTCTAAGGTTACATCGCCAGCATCAATGTTTACATTTATTATGTACGATGACTTAGATGAATTGAAGTACTAGCAATATATTTCAGCGTTTTAAAGTCTTCTCTGACTTTTCAAAAAATAAGTAGCTAGATTTTAGATATCCATTCAAAGATTATTTGTAATTTAAGCAGTTATAAATTATACAAATAAAAATATAATTCTGTAGGCAACCAATTTTCTGATTAATGTATGATTGTGTTAGGAAGGATTTTTTTTTTACAACTTCGAAAATTGTTACACTTTTTAGAATATTTGTCTTAAAAAGACTGAAAAACAATATTTAAAGGGTAAAAGATTTGATTTTTAAAAATTCGGGGAAAACAGTTTTTTCTATAGATATAAAGCAAAAATCTTCTAGTTCTGAAATTTATCTGTCGATACTGCTGTGTTCAGTGGTGGCGGAGCGGTCGACTGGATACAAAAAGAATTTTATCAAAGATTTGCTTATAAGTTTGGGGATAGATTAAGATACCGTTATCCAGTTTCTGAACTGAAAAATAAGCTGTATATCTATCCATTCTCTAAATATAATTGGTTGATGATAATATTTAAAGAACGGATAACACTAATAACATGAAGTTTTCAACTTTTTTCGCATTGTGAAACACTAAAACGCCTATAAAACATTTCTCAATGAATAAATGAACCATTCTCTAGTTCAGGAGCTGTAGAACACATTGTGAAATTATTATACCCCATTTGAACAAAAAATAATGCATTCGAATGCAATTCATTGGGTTTTTCGTTAGAAAATTAAATCATATGCTATATTTGAGGAAATAACACTCAAAGACAGAAAAGAGTTTTAAAACGTATATAAATGTTCCCAAAAAATAGACTTAGAAACCAAATTCTGTTTTATAAAGAGGCATGTTTAGTCATAAAAGATGTTAAATTTTTTTAAAAAATATTTATGATTTCAAAAGATTGACTTTTTAAAGTAGTTACCTGCTTTAACTTCACCGTTTACAATGACGATTCTAACTCTTGCATTGGCATATAGAATGTTTGATGTTCAAATCTGTTAGTTAAGCTTGCAACTAATTAAAAAAGCAAAAGTCACTTGGACGAAATTAAATATCACCTTTTTTTTACACCTTTATATGTATTATTATAAGAATAAGAGTCTCCAATCGACCAGACATCTAATTTAGAGATAAATAAGCTAGTAAGTCAAACGATTGAACAGAAAATTCTTTACATTTCTTAGTGAATATCCAAGAAATATTGAATTAAAAAAATAGGAATATGTCTTTTAACTATTTTTAAATACTGTTTTAATAAAAAAAATATTTTTATGGCAAATTTTTAAATATTTGATGTAATGATTGTAATCACCAAACAATCACAATTCAAGCAGAAAAATATTTACTTATATTTATTTCATTTTAATATTAAAATTAAAAATAAATCTTTTGAAATTTTGTTAAAGCAAAAAACATTTTAAGAAATAGATAATCAACTTACGTGATACACCCAACACACTCGCCAGAATCATACAAAGGGATGCCCACAACCAAACCATATTAATTCTGTTCATTTTACAATCGCCACAATCGTTTATCCTTCGCTCTCGTACCACTAAACGTTAATTGGGAAGTGCAGTTCACTAGCAGAAAGAAAACGATCAAGGGTCAGCGGCGATAAGGTCGATAACATCAATTTCCTGACCTTAGACACGTAAAAGTAAACGCAGTTCTGCTAAAAGACCTTGTTTTTGGGGAGAAATTTCTTGTAGCTCGCAGTTTTAGTTTCTGGCTAGAATTGGGGGCGTCGCTAGGGAAGTATCGGAAAACCGTTTTTGGAGTCATAAAAAAGAAGATTTCGGGGTAACTGGAGTAATTGTTTGGGTGTTAGACATTCAATTTCGTATTCTGAATTGTTTTATTAGAAGACTGAATGAAAATTATAAAAACTTTATTCAGTACGCTGACATTTTTTAGTTCCCTTTATTTGGAAAAAATATGTTTTTTTTCTCTTTGAAGACGGAATGAAATTATAAACATTTCATATAGTATTCTGTCATTTTTTTTCTTCGGTAATATCTAGTATATGAAATACACTCAGATCCGGTATTAGGATCACAAAAAATGTAATTTTAAGTTTTTTATTAATTTCGATATCCTGGCTTTAATTAAAAACACTTGAACCTGCCTTTATAGGCACTACATTAATCAAAATATATGTGAACTATAACCCAATAACTCAACGAGACAAATGAGTAAAATTTGGGTCGTCACTAAGGAAGTATCGGAAAATAGTTTTTAGAGTCACAAAAAAGAAGATTTTGGGGCAACTGGAGTAATTTTTTCAATCTCTTATTCGGAATTAGTTGAAGAAAGTTTGAATTTTTTCTGTATAAGATTGAGTAAAATTATAAAAGCCCTTCTCAGTACGCTAAAATTTTTTTCTTAGATATATCCTGTATATGAATGTGATTTCAAAGTTTTGAGGAATTTGGATGTTCTGGATTTGCCTCATGGTAAACAAAAATGTTATCAGTGAGCTGTACATCAATCCAAATATATATTAATATTGTAACTCTATATCTCAATGAGACAACTGAATAAAATGTGGCATTATTCATATCACAAAAATTAACAAATCTTCAAATAACTACTTTTGTATCAAATTTTGTATCATTATAACATAGTATC
>JAPMOQ010034295.1:2014114-2028990 GCA_026543055.1 Argiope trifasciata
TTTTAAATCGAAATTAAAAGACATTAATAAAAGTTTTAATTACCTGTAATCGGAGGACCGATAAGACTCGAAACTCCTTGGAAGACCAGTAAGATACCAAATGCATTAGTCAGTTTATCCAGACCCAGGAGATCAACGAGAATTACTGAAGTCAAGCTAACGTAAGCTCCTGAAAAACGTAGAAAATATTTTATGTGATTTATTTCACAATTATTAAAAATTGTCTGATAAGTTTCTTGATTTAAATATAATAATATAATGCTGATCCAAAAACACCAGAATGCTGAAAAGTTTGAAGTATAAAAGCAAAATCAAATTTCATCTGTCCATTATACGTAATTGATTTTTATACCCGCAGATATTCAAATTTTCTTGTTCTTTTTTTTGTAATTTAAAATATAAAAAAATGTCTGTATGAGTAAATAGTCGTAAATTGCTAAACGTTTTTGTTATTTATATTATTATTTGTTTTTTTAAACGTTTTTGGTATATATTTTAGCCTTCCATAAACGGATTGATTCAATTTACTATTCTTTAAGATATGTAATTATGTTTGAAATAAAATGTTTGGAAAACTTCGGAAAATATTTATATTTTTGAATATTTGAAGAAAAAGATTGAAAAAACAACAAATAGGAATTCAAAATATAACAGTTAAGTGATTAAATTATTTTGAAAATTGGGAAAAAGGGGTCTTTTTGGGTTAAAAAAGATACAATATTCTAGTTAAGAGAGGTTTATCAAATGATTTATTTAATATTTTGCCTATAGTTTCAGCAACATATTATCTAGTTCCTGAATTTAGAAATAAGCTTTTTTCCATCCGTTTTTTAAATATTCGCATTCGACTGATAAATAACATGAAATGTTAATTTTTTTCAGATTATGAACCACTAAAACAATTATAAAATATTTCTAAATGAATAGATTACTTATTATGTAGTTCATGAACAGCAAAACATACTGAAAATTTTTACATCAAGTTTGAATAAAAAAATAGGTATCAGGATTTAATTTGTAAAGTTTTAGCTAAAAAAATTTTGAAATTTAGACAATATATCAAAGTTCAGAATATTTTAAAAAATAGTTTCTAAGGGCGTAAAATAGCATTCAAGTGCAAAAATTAGTGTAACTTCCCAAAAATAGACTTAGAAATGTTTAAAGGTTATTAAAGGTTTTTGTAAAGAAATAGATTAAAACACTAAAAATATTGATTTAAACATCATAATTTTGCCGAAAATCGACTTTTTAATGTAGTTGCCTACTTTTAAACAATAGATATCCCTGGAAATATATCAAAATTAAGTTAAAGGAGGAGATAGATAATCATGGGCATTTTTATTGAATGAACAATGAATAAGTAATCTATACTTATAATAAAGCTCAATGTGTGTGTGTGTGTGTGTGTGTGTGTGTTGGCGCTCTACAGGCCAGACCGTTGGACCTACAGCTACCAAATTTGGTACATGTATACCTTGGAGGTCCGGAATGTGCACCTCGGAGCCCTTTTTTCGAATTTTTAATTAGAATTTGAATTAATTAAAATTTAAGCGAAATTTCGACGTTTTTCCGCTATAACTTCCGAAAATATGATTGCATAAACATGATTTTTACATCAATTTAAAGAGTAAAAAATTAGCTTTCTAACGGTATCAGTTTTTTAAATTTAAAACGTAAGCTTCTATTTTTAACGAATTTTTAAAGAAATATTTTAACCATGTTTTTAGCACGTGATTAGATAAAATAAAAGAATGCCGGAAGTTCAAATAAAAAAAATTATCATCGCAAATAAATCTAAAGCAATACAACTATAAGCACGTGACTGGATAAAATAAAAGAAACATAAAATGTGATATTTTCTAAAAAAAAAAATAAATACAAAGCAAAGGTTTCTTTAATCGTTTGCAATATCTAAATCATTTATTCCATAAATCATCTTTATTTATAGTAAACCTGATTGAATTTAGACAGGATATGCATTGAAATCCCGACTTAATGGCATATTTATGTAATCGTTTGCAATATCTGTATCATTAATTTAATACTTTTTTTTCCCTTTCTCGCTTTCTTTAAAAAACACATTTAATATTTTGGCAACATCATCGAATTTTTTTTTTAATATTTTGGAAGCATAACCGATAGTTAAAACTGACTGATTTATAAAATTAAAGAATATTATTAGGAAAAGGTGTACTTTTAGAACTTTCCGTCCATAATCTCAAAGAAAATATTAATTTCAGGTCAATCAATGCCCGGATTTACTTCAAGGCTAATGAATGTGTGATTTAATTGAAAATTTTAGAACGCTTTACACATGGCGAACCAGCTGGTCGCCAAAGGCGGCTAGTAACATAATATGTTCAACAAATACTAACCAGCAGTGGCTCCAAAAGTTGCACAATATGTAGCCATTAACGAATAGTCCAATGCGTAAGCGCTTAGAGCAGTAGACAAACCACAAATGAGCAAACTAACATTGTAAATCCACAATCGGTTGACGCATGATCTGTCAGATAAGTAGCCCAATGTGACTCTGCCAATAGTATTGGATATTCCTATTATAGATAGAAGGAAACTGGCTTCTTCAGCGGAGGTCAAATTCAAATCAGTTACTCTGTCCTTCGTGTAAATATAAGGTACATTGAATCCGATGCTGGTTAGAAAATTAGAAACAGCAAACAAGAGAAAAATAGGATTTTTCAGAAGTGAGAAATTTGTCATTTCTCCAAGTGCATCTCGCATTTCTTTAGGACAGCATTTGAATCGACTTCTCTTCGATTCGCCTTCCGGATTATCCCATACAGAAGAATATGAAATATTGGGATGTGATCTATATTTAGCCAGACTAACCAAACTTCCACTGTAAAAAATATCTTTCCTGTACATGAGACCTCCATGATGCGACTGTGAACAAGAATATTCCAATTGGGAAAGTTCTTTGTGGGTCTGGGCCAAGGAAGCTGAAGAACATACAAAGCTCGATAAGGGAGTTCCTTCCACTTTTCTACGAAGGAAATCCGTTGGCAGCATTAAACTATTCCTAAGAGTCGAATCGGCCTTTTTATCATGAGTGCAGCCATTAGATCTAAGAATATTATCTTTACTGACATTATTAGCTTCTAGGGGCGTGGAAGGG
Organism: Argiope trifasciata; assembly: GCA_026543055.1. Classification (NCBI taxonomy): domain Eukaryota; kingdom Metazoa; phylum Arthropoda; class Arachnida; order Araneae; family Araneidae; genus Argiope; species Argiope trifasciata. The sequence continues at coordinate 2,017,251 of JAPMOQ010034295.1, forward strand.
TTTGTGCTATACCCTGGCGGAAGCAGCATCTTTGGAGTTATGTCCAAAGATTTAGAGTGATTTATAAAGCCATTAGTAAGTCTTGAATCATAAGAAACTGTGTCTTCAGCGTGTTTTTTGGATTCTCCTTCTGTTGTCGCATGCCCATTAGCTTGGAACATTAAAGGTGTCGATGGGCTGATTCCATCATCTGTGACTGATAATCTTCCGTTATTCAGAGTGCCATTGCTCAGCTTAAGTTTCGGTAATTCTGGGTTCTTTATGACTGGAAGTACTTTTTTTCGAGGGTAAGAGGCTTCCAGAGGGCGAAACAAGGCTCCAAAAACTGCGCAATTAAGTACCATGGCAGCTATTATAAGCATTGACCCTTTCCATCCGTACATTTCTACTAAATACTCTGTCAGTGGTGCTAATGCAAAAGTTCCCATGCCTGAACCACATACTGCTATTCCTGTTGCAAAGGCACGTTGTTTCTCGAAATAACATGTAACACTAACTATGGAAGGAAGGTACATGAGACCAAGTCCAGCACCTAAAAATAAAAAAAGGAAGGAAAAACTTTTTTTTAATAAATGAAGCCTTCTCAATTCGAAATAATAATTTAATACGTTCGAATTAGATCTTATTCGTTAAATTAAAGCAGAGATTATTTAGAGAAAAATATGTTTAACTAAATTTGATTAGCAGTTATTATACTATTATGATTATTAATCACAAAAAACATTTATTATCCGACTTTGTGTAGATAGACAATCTTTTTCTGCTCTGTATACATAAAAAAGATTCAGTTAGATAGAATTTCCAGGTTAATTTGCTAACCCACTAGATTATACGAAATTAAATCACAGTTTTAATTGGTGATTAAAAATGATTGTAACTGCAGATAAATTTTCAACAATATTTTTATTAAAACTTTTTAAAGAGACAGGAATAATTTTTTTGAAAACCTAGAAGAAGGTGTAAATAACATTAAAGTATCAGATTAATTCTTTATAATTACTATAAAAACCTCAGATATCCATTTTATTTCTAAATTTTTCCTAAGTCTACTAAAAATGTTTTCATTTCAATAAATATACCAGTTCCGTATAAGTTTCTTAACACATACTAAAGTTATACTATGATAACTGATTTGATAATTAATAATTACTGAAAAGCAAAATTCGATAATTTTGTAATCACTTACAAAAATGCACACATCGTAATTTTTATTTAGATAACCACTAGATAAATATCATCTTCCTATACATTTTAGAAACTAATCTAATATAATTTACCTGTTAAAATGCCGATAGTAAAATAGAGGGTGAGCACATTTGGGGCCAGAGTGCTTAGCATGAGACCTGCAGCAGCCAGTATGGACCCAGCAATGGTGACTGCACGGCAGCCATATCTGTTCGTGAGTCCACTGGCAATAGGGCCTGGGAAAAAAAGGAATCAACGTGGATAATTTCACGAAAGCAAGACATTCTTTAAATTTATCTTATTATAAAAGAGCAACTCTTGTACACAGATAAATTTATAACGTGTATATCGGAAACGGCTCTACCGATCTGGATCAAATTTTATAATTAGATAATCTTTACTTTTTAAATTTATCAATTTAGTTTTCTGCCCTTAAAAAACGCTATTTTACACACACACACGTACTCCCCCCCCCCTTTAAAAAATAACTATTAGAGCCTTGTTCTATTTGCTCTCATGCTGGCAATGTCATATAGCGCCATCTTGTTAATTTTTACGGTACTTGTATTGTTGCCATATGATTATAACTTACTGACACCTCAAAGTTTCTGACATGGCGTTATATGACATTATGAGAATAGAAATACGTTCGGTTCACATCCCATATCAACAATGCAATTATTGTGTGAATCTATCGTACAAGTAACATTACTGAATTTGGACATGAAATCAATGTTGGATGTGTTTTTCTTTGGTTAGAAGGTTAGATCATGAAACTCGCTCTGTTTACTTATAATGTGCATTCCCAGCCAATCATACTTCACAATGCATAAGAAATATTTTGAGAAAAAACATTACATTTTAATTTACGCAGCCAAGGCTCATCACAAGAAAATATCGCAGAAAACATCTAAATATTTTCAACAAAAAAAACTTATTTTACGAAGAAAAAACTGCTGAGCTCATTTTCCCATGTAATTTAATTAAATAAGGAGAATAACATATTTAAAAACGTTTCCATCTGCTAATATTTTTTTAATACTTGATTGAATGAAGTTTAAAAGGAGTGAATGATTTTTTTATTCTTTAAAAAGTGAGAATTTTTCTGTTGCTGGTATTTTTTCTATTCAATTCTTACTAGCTTAATTCTTTGTTTTAGTCATCAGTTTCATAAATGCCATAGTGTATGCAAGAGATATTTTCTTATGGTCAAATATATAGAAATTCACATTCTTCTTCTTCCTCTTTTAAATGTAAGACAGTTCATTACTAATAAACTATTTTTTAAAATATCCAAGGATAATTTTTAAACCTGCAAAGCATGGCAGAATCCATTGTCTTTGTAAAATTTTCATGAAAATAATTTCTTTTCTGGTTGAGACCTAGTAGTAAAGAAGTATAATGTTTGCTATTCAGCCGTTTGAAAGCATCCAAAATAGTTTATTTATTCTATTTTCTTCAAAATATAATTACCAAGCTGACTAGCTTTAATATATAATAAAACGCGACTAAATCGATTTTTGCTAACAATAATCTCTCCATATTAATGAGGAAATTTTAACCATGTATAAAAAGGGGAGAGCTAATTAATGAACTCGAAGCGCTTAAAAATAATCGAAGTATTGATTGCATACTTATTATCTTACTCTATCCTATTCTAAATACCTTACAGCAAAAAAAATTTAAAAAAATATTTTTCTTTTTCATTATCCTGAAATAAATTTTTAATATTTATTTATGACAAGTCTCGACGCAGTAATGCAATTGATTCAAGAAGCAAGCAAGAAAATTTAATACATATATGTTGAGCGTTAAATTTTGCACTAATATAAAATACTGTTTATTTAAATTATTGTTAGTTTATCCTATAAAATATAACCCTCTTCAAAGAAATAGAATTTGGAAACTGTTGTTCATGATATACTTTGAAAACTAATATGAAGGAAATTCTCTTATGTAAACAGTATCTTCCAAACAAAATATTTATTCTACTCCCTATCGCCACATGCCCCCAAGCAAATGATGTATGAAAAGTGAGCTGGACTAAGAGAATATTCTCAATCGATATTACGTTTCATTTTTTACTGCATGATATAAGTCAGAGAAACTTCATTACAACAAATAAAAATTGTAGATATGCACATCGTAAAATACACTACAAGTTATATTTTTCATTATGCAATATATTTTTGCCGTATTCTGCGAAATATTTTGTTATTTAGGTTCAATTTTTTAAATAACTATTCCCATTGTTCATAAAAAAAGCCTACATTGAACAGCTTAAAATTTTTTAGAGTTTTATTATTATCACTTATTTTATAATACAATAGCGAATGAATGGGCCAAAAAGGTTAATGACTTGTGTGTTTTTTATTTTGCAGTGGTTTTTATAAAAATAGATAGAAAAAAATCTGCTCTAGAATACATTTGAGCACAAAATCAGAAAATAGATGATAAAATAAATTATTTTATCAAGTTTATGATTTTTCTAATGACACTCACAAAATAAATATTGAACGCAATATTGGGTTATTCAATTATGTAATATATTTCAAAATACAGGTTGGTTATAATTACAGTTTCACTTTGAAATAAAAGAAATACTGCTATACCAAATGTTATCAAAATTGGTAATAATTTAAAGGAGGTCATGAATATTTCTTTTCCACCAAAAAAGTTCAAAAACTCTCCACCTGGGTGGAAATAACACTATATGCAAAGAAGCGACAATCGACAAGTGCGTAGCATTCCTCATGATATACTAAGAGTTACTTTTGAGAATGCGGTAATGTGATTTAACTTGCTTTCAGAAAATGGTGAACGCCATTTTGAACAAGCTTTGTAACATGTTTTAGAAACGATTAAACACATTTTAACCCTATGCCTTTTTGTTTTATTTGGTTTAAAAATACTGCGTGCATCACCATCTCTCTGGTGGTGAGTTTTTTTAATTTTTTAGAAGGGAGTTATGGAAAAGAAATTTCTAAGACCGTCTTTAAGCTATTACCAATTTTGATAAAATTTGGTTTGGTAGTTTTCCTATAATGACCTTTTTAAAGTGTCACTTTAATTTTAAAAACCTATGATTCAAGACTGTAATTTATGAGTCCAAAACACTTATGTGTAACTAATATTTACAACCGGAAATTTCGACAACAGAAACATATTAACTTTCCATTTTAACTAACAAAATCATAATTTTTTTTACTAAACCATTTAATCATTTCCATTTAAAACTATAGAAAATTTTAGGAAATAAAAACTTTTTATAATAGATGCTAATATGAAGCAGTTCAGAAACAATAGTTTTAAATGTTTTAAACACTAAACAACAGTTGAAAACATATAAGAAATATTTTTTTCTGACTAAACTGAATTCCACTTTGAATTTTTGCAAAGTAAAAAGAAAGCGTTTTTTGTTAATATTTCAACAAAGTAACTGTATTCATTTTAAAAGCAATAAAATAACAAGTCGCAAATAAAAGGAAATTGAAAAGCTCCGATGGCAGAAAATGCAAATCAGAGAAATCGATTTTGCTTAAAAGTCACTGGAAAGTTCGACATAAAGAAATGAATACTGCGAGACATACTCTTTTGCATTGATTTTTGATCTCAGGAGAATGCACTAGATATTACTGAAATGCATTTACAGTTATGATGTTTTCAATTATTTTTAATCGAATCTCTCTTTCAAATTTCCAGGGCATAATTTTTTTTCAGAATCAAATCCTTATCTGGAGATTCTGCTGTTGCGACAAAAATTTCAAATATTTTATTTAAAAGTAACATAAAAGAAGTTTAATAATTATAAATATTATTTTGTAAATAGTTATAAATTCAGATTGGCAACAGTGATCCTATACTTTGGTGCTTTTGAATTTGTTGTTTAAAAACGATACAAGAATTAGATGCAAATTTAATAATGTTATTTGTAATGCAATAAGATTTAGATTTATAGCAAAATTGCCTGCATTTCATCTTTGTTGACAAACGAATCCAACACCGCTATTAAATATAAATTTCAATCAAACTATAAAAGATTAGAAAGATTAAGTACTTCAAAATTTTTGAAGTTAAATCTCTTAATTCAGATTTTACACTTTTCCAAACCATTTTAAATGGCTTGGCAACAATTAGATTATTTTGTTTATATATTTTGTTTATACCTTCTTAGATCTTTTATAAATTTGTAGTGATTTTTTTCCTTTCAAAGCGCATCTTGTAATTTAAATATATCATTACCAGTGAATAATTGTATTTCTTGTTTACATGTAGAGCATGAAAACTTCAAAGATTACTGAGGCGATGTCCTTGGGTTAGTTACTGGCAACATAAAACATAAAAAAAAGAGTAAACTTTGAATTTTCAGACGCACCACCTAAAAAAATATTTTTTGGAAGACCTTTCGAAAGGATGTTTATTTTTAGAACCCGAGGGACATTCTCAAGATTATAAAACAGCGATAGATCTTTTCGCGCGTAAAATCCGAACAGCTTCTTAAGATAGCTGCATCTAAAATAGGGTAGCTCACAACATTCTATGTTGCACGAGACCCCCACGTGATAGCCTAGGTAAACACAAAAGAATTTCAAACAGCATCGTAAATGATTTTGGTCATAAAACAACAAACTATTTGCATGCATGCAAATATATATACATATATTTGACGCCTTCTTCTTCGTAAAAAGTGCTGGTATATAAAGAAAGCACCTGTAAACATTATCTCGCAACAGAATATCGTAATACTGTAAATCGAAAATTTAAAAGAATTATTTTATTTTGACTTATTACAAACGTATTTAAGAATCAGAAATGTATTTGATTATCAGTTTTAGAAAACTGGATCTAAATCCTAATTATTAAATACTTTCTAAATAATTGTTTGTTTTTCATAAAATTATTACGTTTCAGTTTATATTAAATGATGGTGAAATCTGAGAAGAGGTTTATGCAATTGAATAGTTAATAACAGTAATTTTTATGGTTATAGATTTATTAACTACAAAATATTAAAAAATATATTTTTTATATTTTCTATATCATATTTCTGGAATTTCAAAGATAGAGATATAAATGGGTAGAATAGATATGGATTTTTTTGAAATTCTGTTATAGAAAAGAAAAAAAAAATGGTATTTTCCTAACAACTAATATAAAGCATAAACCGAAATCTACAGTTTATTACTGCAATAAATAATTTCGATCAGCATTATACATCTTTAACGATATCGCAAAAGAAAAATTTTCAAAGTCAACAATTTATCCTTGGAAATCAGTACTTCATAAAACGGAAATAAATTTCTTATTTTCAAATCTAAATAAAGATATTCTATCGGAATTATACGAAGAGTTATATCAATAATGCAAACTAATCCTTAGTTCATTTAGTACTTTTGATATTAAAAATTTATTCATAATTTTTTTTTTAATTTTCGAGAAAATAGATTTTTTAAAGGAATTTTGAAAATTAATCCCCAAAATTTATTCTATTTATACATAATATATTTTCACCTAAACTGATAACTTTTCACATCAGAAAACTCAAAGTGATATCAGAAAGAGCTAAATATTTGAAATAGATAACAGTTATAATAAAAATAGGAAGAAAATGAAAAATATTTAAAGAATGATTAAAAAAATCAAAATCAAAGAAATAACAAATTTCAGTTAAAATTGTTTATTTTTTAACAAAAGTTTTTAAAAAGATTGCTTTTATACTGGGGATTATAATTCAATTTCAAGTGACTCTTAAGTTAATATACAGCGAATTTTTTTTTCAAAGAATAAGAATAAAATTTTAATGACGAATTATCATCAAATATTAATGGACAACATATTTTATTAAATATATTCTTTGGGCAAACAATTTGTAGAAGGGTGCAACTTTTGCTTTGCTTTAAAAGTCTTATTTCGTTCCAAAAAATAAATTTTTGAAAACTCCAGGTATAAACTAGTAAATATCTCTTTAGTTATAGGAATCATTTAAAACTTGAAACTTAAAAAAAAAGAATCGCATTGTTAAATAAAATCAACTAAAAGGGATGAAGTTCCAAAGGTCTGTCTACATTAATTTAGCCTTCAACTATATAATAAAAAAAACCCAATTAAAAAACAGCCTTGTGATAGAAAATGTGTGAAAATAATATTTCAAGTAATCAATATATTTATTATTTAAGCCCAACATTTTTACAATCGAAAATTTTAAATTAATCTATATATTGATTGGTTGATGTACTTTGTTTAAGTCGGAAAGCTAGAATTTTTTTAATATAGGGTGCGCCAGAGAAACTAACTTATTTGCAAAAACTCCCGAGCGGTAAATTGGGTGGTTAGAGAGGTGATAGGCAGTGCTACTGGAGGGGAAAGTGCCCAAGTTTGTTTTTCCTTAAGTAAGTTGCCATCATACTCTGGTCTAGAGAACAGCGGGCCTTCGCCGTCGAGAGTTTCTTTTCTAACGGTCGCTCACTTGTTGCTATGCAACGTGCTTTTCGCGCTCGCTTTGAAATTCCTCCTCACAGATCCATTCTTATCTGTAATTCTATTCTGTCGTGGATTAACTCATTTCGGAAGTATCGCTAAACCCAAAAATGGACATCAACAGACCACCAGAATTTCGGAAAATGTCGAAAGAGCGAGACAGTCAGTTCTGCGTTCTCCCCGGCGTTCGGCTGGCTAAAGCGCAACTGCTCTTGGAATTTCTGACACCACTGTTCGACGGATTCTCCATCAAGACCTTCCATTCCATCCCTATAAATTGGCTATTGTGCAAGAATTAACTGAACTCTATTTTGTTGCCCGTCAAAATGCATGTGAAATGCAGCTTGACAATCTGCCTGAAGACGAGTTCGTTTTTTTCAGTGACGAGGCTCATTTTGAATGGCTCACCTGGTTTATGTCGATCGATCAAGGACAATAGATCACCTCAAGAACAACATTCGAGACGCCATTGCGAACATAAAGATTGATATGCTGCAAAGAATGGACACGGACTTCAAAAATCGACTGAATCAGTGTATGCGCAATGGAGGTCGCCATATAACTTATGTCATTTTAAAAAATGTATGAAAAAAAAGGTGGGATATTGTTTTCTAAAATAAAAAAAGATTTAAAATAATAATTTAAGTACTTTTTGTTTTACTGATCTTTCAAATAAGTAAGTTTCTCTGGCGGGCCCTATACATTTGGAATTTTATTATTAGTTTTGATTTGGATTTCTCTATTTACATTTTATTTCGCAAAATACTTTTACTGTTTAATAGCATAAATTATAAAACTTGCTCTTTTAATCATTTTCAGTAATTTTTGGTTTATTTATTTTTATCGGCCTACCATATATTTCTACCAGCATGCCATTTTCGCATTAGCTTCTTCTGATGAACACGAATTGCAGTATACTCTTTTCCTGAAGATGACTTCAATTTTTAAATTGAAATTCCAGCTGGTAGAAACCTAAATGAAATCATTGCAAATAATGTTTTTATGTTGGCAAATGACAAGCAAATGGATAATTATTCAACCAGATGGAACTCAATTTTGATGAGGAAATATCAAAACATTTTGTGATTAAAAACCAAGATGGACGCAACATAAGAATATTCGAAAACTTGTATAATTAATAGAAGAAATGAAAAAACCTATAATCTTAAAATTTCTCCAAATTTATGCTTATGCTTATAAATAGAATAATTATAGTACTATGCCTATAAACATACCCACTTATTATGAAACTCAGATAAAATTTGTTTCTTCTGATAGCATTCAGTTCATTTAACGAATAATGATCTTGGCCGGTATTAAATCTAAAATAAAGAATGTTACTGAGAAAGAAAAGGATATGAAAGACAGATATTATACGCTCACTTACCTATGCAGTAGGTGGTGCCAACCATAATGGAGGCGACCCATGCTGTTTTGCCTTTACTTTCACCATAATACTTTAAAAACTCATAGTAAAATATTCCAAACGTATAGGTGACACCATCGGCCACCACGTGGATCATAAAGGAAGCGAACACCACCACCCATCCCCATCCACCATCAGGTGGAGTGGGCATGGTAGCTTCTTCGGAAGCCTTCTTCATGGAATCTCGTTTGACCACCACCATTGTCCGAGCACTTGTTTCGTCACCGTGTCCAGGAAGATCTCATAGAGATAATTAAAAGTCTTAGTAAAAGACCACCGCCTTCTGCTTCACGCATATACCTCCACCTCCAAGAAGCGTTGGGAGTTCTTAACCGCCCAATTGCGTCGGCTGTAAAGGACTCCAGTGTATTCGCACCCGTTTTGGTAGATCCTGTGATTCGAATGGAAGATAATCCTGTAAAAAATATTCTCACGTTAGTCCACTAAGCATTCAGTTAAAACATAAGTGTTTCAGAAATTTAGAATTAATAAATATCGTATTTGGAGGTATAGTTTTGTAATATACAAAAATTTAAACCAGGGGGAGTGGTCTCCCCAAAACTTTTCGCCCACTCTTTAATAAATTTATCATGCTCAAAAATCTCTTACATGGCAATAATGTACAATAGTTACCAATTATTAATTTTGACATGAATTTAGCACTTTTACTGAATGCATCGTGTCATTATTGGGCAGTTATTGGCGATTAATCCCTAGCATGAGTTAATAGTATCCAAAATTTGAATTTGGGTTTTAGGCATATTTTTCTGATTCGACGGAAACAAAAATTTAGCACAAATTGTACTTCTAGTCACTAAATTCCAAATTTAATTTGGTACATTTAAAGTCGTTGTGTTTTAGAATTATAGAGTTTACATGCTTTTGAAAGCACCGATCAAATGGCAAAACGTTAACCTGGAGATGGATTTGGCAGAAAGTTCGAAAGTGTCTACCCTACAGATGCTAAATCTGTGTACCAAATTTTATCAACATAACACTTTCCGTTTTGTAATAATTCTGTTAATTTAAATTCGAACAAAAGGGCAGATTGACTTACTCAGAATATATTTTATACAAAATTTGATTAAATCTGATAATTTGGAAGAAAGACCGTAAGGCAAATTTCAACTGTCTCGATCAAAACGTTTTTGAGTTTGAGATGTGTGGAAGCCAGTTTCGAAAAATGCGTTTTTTGAACTAAAGAAAGTCTAAAACGTTGAGATTCGTCAAAATCTAGAGTTTGAATTTTTTTGACTATTACGATATTTTTTGTATATTATGAATACGAGAAAGTAAAAAAAGATTTTTGTGGTTTTGAATTAGTGACATTTAGTTAGTTTATTTTCAATGAGTTATTGACAGAAAGATAATATATGACCGATGCCTGTGCAGAAGTCATCGCAGTTATTTAACTAAAAACTATAAACACTATGATAAATAGAGTTGCAAACCAGCAGAAAATCGAATATCAATCTTTTAAGCAATTTAAAATAAATACGTGGTACTGCAATGTATGCGAACTAATCATTAAAATTCGGCCATCAATGGCTGAGCAGATAAAATAATTTTCACTGTCATGCGCCAAAAAAGGGAATGAAAAAATTACTTCTTTTCTTTTAAAATTTCCCATTGATTTTTAATGTAGGAACAGATCATAATCGATATTCATAAAGTTATCCTTGGTTTGGAACTCGTAATCATAAGCTCACACGTTGTATTTACATATAAGGATAAGAATCTATGTGGAAACACATAAAATTAATACATTTAGACCTTTTTTTAGAAAGTAAATTCAAAATTCTCTCCTACAGCGCAAGGTGCTACATGATAATTCAAATAATTTGAATTGAAAGAAAAATATTTAAACATTTAAATATTAATATATAATATTTAAATATATAAAATATTAAATATGAATATACAATTCATCGGGAATTGCAATTTTTTTACAAATTATATGTTTATTCGCTTGAAATTATTAAATAATTCCCCCAGTAAGTTATCTGAACGATACAGCACAATCCATTTGTCTTTTTCAATGAAAACTCTTGATTTCTTTTGCATTTGTTGAGATATAAATACCCAACAGAGAAATAAATTTTAAAAGTTACAACACTACAATACTGTGAATGCTTTTCAATTTAAAATAATCCAAGATTCCATTAAAAAAGAAAGGAAGTTTTAATTCTAACAAAGCATATGATACTTTTGAGTAGAATCAAAAATTAGGATAACTGAATTCGAATCCAAGAAATAAAAAAACTTTAATCAAGAAATAACTGTAAAATAATCATATGTATATTTCAAATCTTTGTTTAGTGAAGTTTCAAAGACTCTAATATACTCCTTTACAGCTGTATAATGATTGATTGTGGAAGAACTCAGTAACACATTTTTAACATTTATTTTAAGGCGAGTATATCTTTGTACAAGAAGACTTATTAGAAACTAAAAAATAGTCTAACACTTTGAATATTTCATCACTCCTTATCTCTGAGCATCTACTGAAACATCAGACAACCATTGTTCGATTCCAGACTAGTGGATTGGCAAACTCTTATCTGCTTTCGCTGCGAAATCAATCTTAAAAGAACGTGTTTCCAAGATTCCAAATTTAGCAGACATGGAAACAAATTTAAATGACACATCTGC
>JAPMOQ010034295.1:2053990-2112624 GCA_026543055.1 Argiope trifasciata
GAATATTTTGTTTAATACTTTTAATTGTTCAACCAAATTCAAAGTATTTCCATCATAAGTTTCAAGAGATAAAGTTTTATAGAAAAATAGATACAGATTATAAGGTATAAAATAATACTTTCTATTTTACTAAAGCAGTAATGCAGTTTAAATTAATCAACAATTATCACTAAATTAATTATATTGCAAAAGAGAATTATTAAAATTTCACTATTTCCAATGGCTGAATAATTTCAATTTATTCTTCAATTTTCTTTTTAATTCCACCCATTTCTGTCGCATCCTTTTGATTTAAATTATTAACAAAATAGAAGTCAGACATCAGAAGAATTTAAATACCATCCCAGAGAGTCATTAAAAGTGCATTTGTGTCAACGTCAGGTCAGCTGTCTTGAAAACTAAAAAGAATTATCAGAAAGGTTAATGAATATGGATGAATTAGAACCGATTTGAATGAAATGATAACATGATTATATAATAATACCGATTTTAAATCCGAGGTTTTGAAACGATAAATAATGGATAAAATAAATGTATCAATAATTTGAATAAAGCCAAATAATTAAATGAATAACAGTCCGGAGAATAGGTCTTCTCGTGTGCCACCAGCAGGAACAACACAATATTTTTATACAGAAAAATAAATACTTTAGAAAAGGAAAAAGTTAATGTGCATATGTAAATAAACTTCATATTTACTCGGATGAAAAAAAAATGTGGGACCAAGTTTACAATTAATTTGTAGTAATTCAGTTTAGAAATATCGAATGGATTTATTTTAAGTATTAGGCCTTTGCACTTGCCAAATTTCTTATTACATGAATGTATCAATGAAAAATATCTTTCAATTTTCTACTCCTCTATTTCAATATCTATATCAAAATTTCCGATTATCCATTAATTTTTAAGAAAGTTTTACCTTTTAAGAATAATTATTTAGTTATATATAGAAACTAAAATCATTGCTCCTTAACCTAAATTATTCCTTTATAGAGTTACTTACTATGGTTAAAATTTTTCATTAAATTTCAAAATTTTAAAGATTAATGAATGCAATATTAAAATTTGGAGAAATAAAGAAAAGTCTGAAGTTCTTTTACTATAAATTTATGTAAAAAACATTTAAAAGCCGTGAAATTTACAAGAAAATATCTCCGAATTTTTATCGGCTTGAGTTTTTTCAACGATCAAAGCCAGAATTTTTAAGGAAAATTCAGGACATTTTTAGGAAAATTTGAAATTGCTTCCCAGATTTTTTAGTTTTACTATTCGATACTTAAAAATATTTCTTGCATGTGCACACTGAAGTTAAAAAAAGTTTGACCTAATTTGTTTATCTTAAAGTCTTGTATTATTTTGATACATTCGTAAATATCGCATAGAGAAATTTTAATTTTAAATGGAAAATGAATAAATCCCATTACTTAAATTTTTATTTATGGTAATGAGATTCTTGCTTTATTGGAAGATATTTGATCGTATTTAAAGACAATTTATAAAAGTTGATCTTGGAAAAAATATTCTGACAATAATTACCAGGAGAAACTGGGTAACAGAAATTGCTAGTTAGTTCTCTTACTATAGCATAAGTGGAAGAGTACATTTTTTAAATACATCAACTAAAAAAAGGTAATGGCATTTGCAAAATTCTTATTTGCAAATCTATTTTCTTTTATAAATTAATGTTTCAAATAAAAATATTTATAAAATAATTTAGTTAAAAGAAGAAATTAAAAGGAAAATGCAAATTAATCGTTATCTTCATGAGAATTAACATCCATTAAAATATCATATCAAGATGGTTTCCAAAAAATAAATTAGTGAATTGGAATTTTCAGAACTAATATTTCAGAATAATGATAATACGAAAAAAAAAAAATTAGACCAAGGTCTTTTCAAATTAATTTTTACTGCCATCTAAATTGAAATTCCAAATTCAACTAAACTAAACATAGTTTTTAAAACAGCTTCTAAAAGAGAAGTTTCAATAAATTCCTTTACAGAAAATTAAATCAGAGAAATATTTAGTAAAAAAAATATTATGCTAATTTCAAAAATCCTTCTGACTTAATGATTCGTTACTAAAAGAGTTCGTTAATAGCAAACTTGGGAATGAAATCCAAGAAAATGCTGACTTTCTATCCACTTCCTTTTAACTGATGCAACAGTAAAGGAATAAAGTCTACTTACTGCATATCCGAAACTCGAAATAGGATGTGTTCTCATTAAAGCGTGGAGAAGTAATAACTTTCACTCAAATAAAACCACGTTTTTAAAGCCCGTCGCCAATAAATTATCCTAAAAAAGCGTAATCCTTTAAAGGCAGCTTATCAGTATGGTTTATTATTTTTCTCTCTCTTCCAACTTGTCGTACGATTTTTAATTTTAAAAAGACGAAAACCCCACAAAAGGAATCAGGCCATAAATATATCTCTTCATTAGCGATAATATTATTATAATAAACGCTATCAAGAAAGATGCATGCAATCAAAACATTTATTTTTTAACGAATTGATATGTATGAAAGGAAAGTGATGAAAACAAGGTAGTATGTCGCTGGAATTTTAAGGGAATATACCCCTCTAACCTAGACCTAATGTCATGCGTTGTGCTGTTTTTGGAATTTAATAAATTAATTACAGAATGCATTTCACCGTATGCTTACAACATTGCTAGATGTGTGGGCAAAACATTCATAAAACTGCCGAAAACATGCTGCATTAATTGAGATGATGATTTAATTTTAAAACAAAAGTCATTTTTATCTACCTTAACATCCTTTTTTAATGATAATCCAAAAGGTTTGTTTGGTGTTGAGGTTACATCATTCCGATAAGTGTCCTGGACTTTAAAAGTCTTCCTGGACTGTCAACCTTGTAAATTGAACTTCCGAATGGTATGTACTCAAAGGGTTATTTACCTATGGTAGAATTTTAAGATTCTTCTCTGAAATGCAACATAAAATATAATCTACATTTCTATGGCCTAGATAACTTGTCATCACGATTGATTAAATGCGAATATTGCTTAATGATTGATCCTTAAAATCTTCCAGATGAATCATTAATTAAACGACAATTTAAATGTTTGGTGGTTAATGCTAAAGAATCAGGAAAAAAACCCGTTAAAAATTCCGCAGATCATTAATATCTTCCTGCCTTAAAGTCCAAAGTGCAAATGCTTGATAACACCAGAAATAGTTTAAAAACTGGTCCATTGGTTTTGTCAAGTCTGTGTTTTTTAATTCTTGTTTCGTAAACTTAAAGCTAAACGGTTTCTCAATTTATTTTAGAAAAAAATATTTTATCAAATTATTAATTTTTATTAATTTTATAATTTCTTATTAAAAAGTTAGTAAAACTAATAAAACTTTTAGGAATTTATTAAAGATGAGGTAAAACTATAACTTAAAATCGATGTAATCAGGCTTTAATAAATTATTTAAGAATTTATGAACTTTTCAATACAGTATACATAAATCTGTTACAAAAATACATTCAGAATTCTGGTAGATCTTATGAAAGTTTTGAATTTTAAGATATCAAAGCTCTAAATAAGGAGAGAATTAACTCTAAAATATTATGTTAGATTTTTTCCCAACTGTCTAACGTTATCAAGATGAAAGTGACTGAAATTTCAATATTCTAACAACAGAGTTTCGAAGATAAATGGAAAGAAAAAAAAATAAAAAAGTTACTAATAATAAAAGACTTTATGAAAATTCTCTGAAAAAAGTATGCAGTGAAGTGGAATTTTCTCAGAAATAACGCTCTTCAGGAAAATAAAAATAACATCAAAGTTAAACTCGAATATATATATATAAATCCATGCAAAATTTGGACTATCAGCAGTCGAAGGAAATCGTAAATCTTTCAAAAAGACAGAATAGTTTCAAAGAATCCACACTTCGTTTTTACGTCAAAAGCGTTTATTTTAGTTCTATACAATAAATTAATGTAAGAAATAACTTTTAAAGAATTTTATACGTTTAATGATGAATCGATTCGATGTAGCAAGAATGTATTGGAGAAAACCTTTTATTTTACCATAAAACAGGCATGTTTAGTATATATAAATTTCAATTTTTCACACTTCTACATGACTGAATCTAATTTTTGAATTCATCTCTAAGTTAGAACCTCTCACCACTAATCTCATCAACTGCTTAAAAATTTGGAATTTACTACTAAATAAATGAATTTGAAAAGTTTTACTAAAAGAAGAAACTTTATCTTTTAGAAACTGTTTTAATAACAATTGTTATATTAAGTTGGTGAAAAAGCAACCGATTATTTTTTAGTGAAATTCAAGACTTTATTAACATGTTTCAGCTTACCAAATTTGGTAAAATATGCACTATTTTGTTCTAGAAGATCGTTAAAATGTCTTTTTCACAGAAATCTTGATCCCTATCGGTAAAAGCTCTAGTAACGCAATCTTCTCTTGATACCAATTTCTTATCACCAAGGAAGCTTTGCAATGCACCAGGTCTGAACTATATGGTAGAGGCATCAGAATTTCCTAACCAAGCTCCCGAAGTTTCTTGTGAGTCACTATACAAGTGACTCACTATTGGTACACATCTCTCCGGTATGCCAATTCTGGCATTTTTGATCAAACTCTAGCTTCAAACATTCCTGTTGTTAACAGTAGATATCCGAATTTTAGTGTCTATCCATATGAAAACAACTCATTATAAATTATTCATTTCCAGTACCACCAAATACACAACAGAACCTTCCTGGTTGTTAATTCTGGTTTGTCACTGGTTTGTCAGTTTACCACGTTTTGACCACAGTTGTTTTTCATGCTTGTCGTATGAGACCAATTTCCCATTCCCAATCACCATCCGTCAAAGAAATGGCTCGATTTCATTCCTTCTGACTAAGACTTCGCAGATAGAAATTCGATCCATCATGTTCAACATCAGAACTACCTGAACAGAGTTGATGAAATCAAACTTTCACGTAATTGGTTGTTACAGTATCCGGACCATAAACACCATTCACAATTTAAGTCTGATTTGAATTCATCGAAGCCTTAATCGAAGAAAAACTGTTAAATGCACCGAAATCTTTTCTTGATAACTTCCTTTTTTAACACCTTGCAAACAAACAAACAAAAAAAATAATATTTTTACTTTGAAATGTTAGCTTTCTTGTTAGTTTACATCTGAAATGGTTGGATCAATATTTACGAGATATCGGTCTCTACATTTATCTGAAAAATAAAAGATTTATTTTTCCCCAACCTAATATTTCTATTATAAACTAATATTTGATTTTTAAAAAAGAACATACTACAAAAGAATTGTTCAGACTTTACTCTAACTGCATATGATGAAATTAATTTCTTTATGAATATTTTACATCAACCGCTGGGTGTAGTAATGTTTGTTTTACATAACCGTTTGTTGTAATAATAACATTAACTGTGGTAATAAAAGTAATTAACAAAAAAGAGAAAATGTGAAGATTCTCGGAAAAAATATCGATGTCTATATCACCTCTGACATTTATTGAGTGAATTCATTTCATAATAAATATTAAAGTGACAAGCAAGGACTTCTTTTCTTTATATTTTTATGTATATTTCTTTCAGGTATAACTGTCTGATTTGAAACTATAAAATACAGGCTGCTAAGAATTAATTGTTTTACTTAAACTTCGATTTACTGACAATTTATTTAAAAATTAAGGCTATATATTAATTTTAAATGTTTAAATCCGCTCATTGAAATTTTCCGAACATCGCTTTAAGCCCTTTAACATATATATTAAAATTATATCTTTCTTCGATCTTTTTAATCCGATCTGAGTGTAACCTCACAAGGTTTAAGTGAATTGATCCAAAATTATTCTGGTCCTTCTGCGATCAATAATTCGTTGCTAGACGTCAGTTATACCAATAAACCCTTCTAAGCGTCAATAGAACACGAAATTTAATCCCTCTTCCAAGAGGAAAGGCAAATTAATCGCTTTATTCGCCTTTTCATTCAAGCTTCAAAATCTTATATTCAAATGAGTCTTACACTTGTGGGTATTCAGCTCTCTGAGAATAAAGGATTATGTGTACTTTCTATCTGTTTAAAAGTTTCGTATGTGTGTGTAAGTCTGTATCATAAAAATAATATTTATTCATTGATGGGTGAATCTGGAAATCCCACAACTAAACCCACAGAGTGAGGAATCAGTAAAACTTCGCTAATAATGAATAATGGAAATCGGTTTAAATCATAACATTTTAGATACATCCATATACAGATTTAATACGCTTATTCTTTGATTCACATGCAGTTATTGAATTATGGATTTAAAAGACTGATGCCAAATATGGATTCACGGAGAAACAGTTCAGGTCGGTAGATGAATTGCCTACTCTCCTTTGTAAAATTAAATCATTTGCAGCAAGTTTTACTGTTGGTTTTAAAATTTCGTTTTTAATAAGAGTAGAAACATAGTGGGAATTTTCATCACTTAAAAACGAATGACAAAATAATCATATGACGATGGTACCTTTTATATTTCTTTGAGTATCACAAAAATTTTAATTATTAAATAATGAATTATTTTAATGCTTCCACTACTGTTTAAAATCTTTAAAAAATTTAATGTGGTGAAGACAGTTTTAAATATGTTAATTGATTAATATATTTAATTCATATCATTGTACTCATTCATATGGCATTTCTTAAATAAAAATTACATATCTCTATAAAATCGTTAATAGAGGGCCTATATCCATAGAAGAATCATATTTGTTTAGATAAGTTCATGTAAAAAAGAGATAAATAGTGTCTTCGCTTATTTTTAAAAAAGTTCAACCGAAACATTCAAAAGCGAAAGTTTATAGTACCGGGTGATCCAAACGTCAGGACGAAATTTAAATGTGAATAATTTGAAAACGAATAAAGATAAATAGATTCGGTTTGCACTAAACGGATGGAAAAGAAGCCGAGTTTTGTGTGGCAACGAAAAAAGTTGTTCTGTTGGCGACCAACAGATGGCGATGTAGTTTTTTTACTTCACGAAAAGATGATTTACGATTGAAAAAATGTTGGCAGCTTTCAAGTCAGTTTAATTGCGGTTAATTATTTCAATGTGCTATCCATCATTTAGAAGTACAGCAGTGAGACAAGCCACCACACCGTTCACAACATTCAGCAGCATTTCTAGCGTTATGACAGAGACATTTTGGCTGATGACACCTTTCAGTGCTGCTAATGATGCCGGTCGTGGTACACTTTCGACTTCAAGAATCCCCACATCGAAAAGTCACAGGGTGTCAGATAAAGTATCGACTTATCGTGATTAAAGTATCGACTCATAACGCGATCCTCGCTTAGTTTTAAGCATAGCAAGCGTTGTACAGGCAGAGTAATATGAGGCGGTGATCCATTATGCATATAGGTGACTGTAGGGAATGCAGTTCAGGAATAATATTGTTCTGTGCCAGTGCTGCATATCGTTGACCAATGACAGAAACTGTTTTTAAACCCGTTTGTGTGACTTCCTAGAAAAAAATGGACCAATTATGAAACCAGCTGTGAAGTCACACCAGACTGTCACTTTAGATTGTTGCAAGGATTCCATAATAAAAGAATGTTGATTTTCTGTAGTCCACACTTGACAATTTTGGCTTTTAACAGCGCCAGAGAGTCTGAAATGCTTTTCATCTGTCCAAAGCACAATGTGAAGTCAATCGAACTTCTCGTCCATTTTACTGAATTCTAAAGTCGAGTCTTAGTAAGAGTTGAATTCAAGAGGTTTCAGATCTTGGTTATGTTGCAACTTGTAAGAATACCGTTTCAAAGTTATTCGCAGTACTCTTCAGTCCTGTCCGTATGACACTCCTGTCTGCCCCAAAACTTCTTGAGCAATGCACTCCCCATGTGCAGAAACCGCTGACATGGATTGTACTGTTTGCTCCACTGTCGTGAAAACAGCAGTGGCTGCCTGAAGGACGTCCATTTCTTGGAGAAACTGTAGCTTAACATTTCATCATATTTTTTTTTCAATTCATCCTTTACTATCGCGCATCATGTAGAGAGATATGCTCGCAATGTATCGGTAGCACTTTCCGAATTCTTATAACACAATTAACTAAGAGGGCTTTCTCTACTATGGACAGGATTTCGATGCATATAAGCTTCGAATATCATTACCTGCAGCAGTTTCTCCTTTTTATATCGTTTATTGCTTAGTATAATCCATCAGAAATCCGACAGCGCCATCTGTTGATGGCCAATAGAACTATTTTTGTTTCGTTGTCATACAAATCCCAGCTTCTTTTCTATCCGTTTAGTGCAAACCGCATCCTTTATTATTCGTTTTCGAATTATTCATCTTTAAAATTCTTACTGACTTTTGGATCACTCGAAATTTGGTGAAATATCAGTATTACCCAGACACGATATTGTCAGCAGTTTACTATATTCCTTGCCATTCTTCCAGACATTTTCCCCACAAAAAATAATTTTCATTAACATTGAAACTATTTTTGTAATGGATAAGATGCAAGATTTTAGTGTCAGATTCGGAAATTAAGAGAAAAATGTTTATATTTCTGAAAGTATAGTAAACCAAGGCCATTTTAATATTAAATTAGCGTGGAAGCTTAATAACAAAGTATGACATCAACTTGCTCCTCAGAAAACCGAAACGCATGTCTCAGAAGTTTAATAAACAACTTACGAAGATAGATTACTTCTCACTTTAAAAATAATCTGTAAGCAGTTAACTTTTCCCAAGCACTTATTTTGATAAAGAATCGAACGTGTAATGAATAAGACGAATATTTTTTTCTTTATTTTACTCCTGCAGACGCTAGAGTCTGATTTTTAATGGTGAAGTAAATTAAGAGAATTGTGTTGGTATGAAGAAAAATTTTCAATGTCAGTGTTTGAATGTAACGTTATAAAAGGAAGTCTATTTTCTAGACAAACACTAAAATGAAAGCCTTAGACAAATAGTAGATGGATATCCACTTTCGCCGAATCACGGAAATAAAGGGTATAATATCACTGATAAAAGTCATAACATGACCTTGTTCAGAAAAGTAATCAAACAAAGAACCCTTGAGTCACTCAACCAACACCATTTTTCAATCGATATCTACGAAAAATTACAAAATCGAACAAAGGCAATTCGAAAATTTGCCTATTTTCTTAAAACCCAAGAAAGTTTATTGTTAAACCACACGCTACAAGCATGAATCTTTTCAAGAGAAATACTAAAAAGTGAATTGGGGAAGCATGCAAATGACTTCTGAATACATGACTGGGTTTCCATGAGACATCACGTGTTCATAAAAGCTTAGCACAAAAGAGCGGTATAACCCTGTCAAAGAAAGCTTTGAAAAGCTCCCGGGACAAGAAAGGCAGTGAACTTTCCTCGTAAGCAGTAATTGGGAAGTACACTGCTTCACTGAGCTTTTATGAAAATGAGCCTTTCTTTCTGCTTAAAATTATTTTAAGAAACAAAATAAAAATAGAGAAATTTTAAGTCTGCAACCAATTCCTTTGTACATTATAAAGGGTGCAACTGGATTGAAATGAAACTTCCGTGTTCCTTATTTATAGCAAGAAATAACTCTGGAAAGTAAAAGAAACGGTTGACTTTAAAAAATACATTAGTTAAATGCTACAAATTATAGGAATAACTTTAACTTAATTTGGCTAAAATTCTTGAATTATTTTGTTCTTTTTGATATTGGTAAAACTGAAAAATATTAGAATGATTCTAGTAAGTAGTATTAGCTGATATTGCCATAAAGAAAAAAAAAATTATAAATAGATAAATGAACACACGTGAGCAGCTGGGCTTATATTGAAAATATTATCTTATTGCGAATTCCTCAATTAACAATGATCGAAATTGGATGACGTCCAACTTTCACTTTTATGTGCTATAATTTGTATTCTGTAAATGAACTTTCGAAGCTCACAGGATGATGTTACTGGTATATAAATCAGGGTAATTTTTTGACTAAATGTTCGATCGAGTTTTTAATATATCACTAAAAAAGTCTTACTTTTTTATTTGATTTTATCGTTATTTTCTAAATAAAGCTTTCGAAGCATGACATCACGTGTTATATATATTTAATATATTGACATATATTAAAGGTAGTTGAATTGGAAGATTTTTTTGAATAAATAATCTATTTGACTGTCTAAAATATCACTGAAGAAAAGTCATTTTTTGTGTTGCTTTTATCTTCAATTGTAAAAAAAGCTATCGAAATAATCTCACAAGATGATATGAATAATAGATGAATCGGGGAATTTTTTGACTAAATGATTGATCTGATTGTGTAATACACTGAAGAAAAAAAAATCCCAACACTAAGAAGGAGCTGTGCTATATAAACGAAATTTGGTAGGCGTGTTTATACATCTGAAAGATGACGTCGATTCAAATTTCGAGCTACGCGCGTAAGTGTGGCGTTAGTAGCGACACTATGAACATGCAAATGAAGTTTGCTTTAAATAAGCGCTGTAAGGTTCGTCATCGTTATTTACAGTTGAGATTTGATGTAGATGGGTTAATGTTAGTCAAGGATGCCTCTGAGAAGACGAAGAAGCCATTATCAACAGCTTACTGAGTTTGAACGAGGTTGTGTTGTAGGGCTACGAGAAGGTGGGTTTTCTTTCCGCGATATTGCTGAAAGACTTGGCAGGAATGTGCATGATTATTGGCGGCAGTGGTCAAGGGAAGGTACTGCCTCAAGAAGACCAGGTTCCGGGCGGCCACGTGGTACTACTGAGAGGGAAGACCGTCGTATTCGGCGTATAGCTGTGGCTAATGTACTGCGTTTGCAGCTGAAATTCGATCTGCAGTTGGCACCACAGTGACACAACGAACTGCTACAAATCGGTTACTTCAAGGACAGCTCCGAGCCAGACGCCCTGTACAGTGCATTCCACTGACTCCAAACCACTACCGTTTGCGACGTGAGTGTTGTCAAGCTACAGCTCATTGGAGGACGGAGTGGAGATGTGTTGTGTTTTCTGATGAAAGCCGGTTCTGCCTTGGTCGCAGTGATAGCCGTTTGTTGGTTAGATGGAGGCCAGGTGAACGCCTGCTAGTGACCTGTCTGTGGCCTAGACACACAGGACCAACTCCTGGAGTTATGGTTTGGGGAGCAATTTCGTATGACGGCAGGAGCACTCTCGTGGTTATCCCACGCACCCTGACTGCAAATTTGTACGTCAGTCTAGCGATACAACCTGTTGTGCTGCCATTCCTGAATAGCATTCAAGGAGGTGTTTTCCAACAGGATAACGCTCACCCTTATACCGTTGTTGTAACCCAACATGCTTTACAGAGTGTCAACATGTTGCCTTGGCCTGATAGATCACCAGATCTTTCTCCAATCGAGTACGAATGGGACATCATTGGACGACAACTCCAGCGTCATCCACAACCAGCATTAACCGTCCCTGCATTGATCGCCCAAGTGCAACAGGCATGGAACTCCATCCCACAAACTGATATCCGACACCTGTACGACACAATGCATGCACGTTTGCATGCTTGCATTCAAAATTCTGGCGGTTACACCGGTTACTAATGTACTAACATTTCACATTTGAAATGGCTCTTCTTGCGAATGGCCAACCTGTGATCTTGAAACTTTAATCAATTAAATATGTTACCTAGACAAATGTATTCCTAAAATTTTATTACTGTACAATAATTTTTTCTTGGTGTTGGGATTTTTTTCCATCAGTGTATATCACCAAAAAAAGTCTTACTGATGGTCATAAACTCTTTGCCTCAAACATGTAGGCAGATATCTTAAGCCATGTTCGTGTGAGAAGAGTCAACAGTCATTCATCGATACACGCAAGGCAGAATCCACAGAAACAACTCATCACACATCGATGGATAATGAAAATAAATACAATAAATAAATACTAGCTCAAATATTATGTTACTTCGTTACCCAACAGTAATCCAGCATATAATGCGGAGACTGTTATCTGTCAATAATTTCTCACCACCTTCTAATGGCATTAAGGCATACTCAGAAGCAAAAGGTTATTGCAAATTCCAGTAGCGAGGCAGTTCTTTGTTCAAAAACCAAACACAGAGCACCATAATCAATGAACATAAGACAGTAAAAGTTTCGCCTGTAATAAACACACGATAATGGTTTGATGAACAAAAATACCATTTTCAAAAATTCGCGCTTGGGATTTTCTATAAAGCCTATTTCTGTTTATACTGTCAATAACAATTCAATTTACAATAGAAAAAAATAAGAATTGGCTCTTTTAAACATAAAAATAATAGCTTACACTGCTCTGCTACTATGGTTGATCCAATTAAAATACTTTAAACATCACTGTTTTCGACTATTTTAATGCATTTCAATGGTCACCTTTAGAAGATTCACAAATAAACCGGAAGCATTTACTTGAAGAAACCTTTGATTGACTTAGAGCAATGAAATTCGAAATTGAATAACTTGGTACATTTTAATTCCTAATTAATTTTTTTTCACAATAGCTGTTTTATAATTTAAAATACAGATACGAATTTTTATCATGAGAAATTATTGACATCATTACAACTGGCAACGTTTGTATACTAAATATTATTCGATATTCGCAATCGCATAAATGTTAAGACCTAAAAATAGATTTACCCCTAACTTCTTTTGCTTCTTAACAGCATATTCTTAACTTGTATTACTTCTTTGGAAAACTTTCTGCAAACGCCAATTTGTCCACTTTTTTCATCTCCATTATTCTAACTATTATTAAATCATTATACCAAATGGCAAGGTGGAAATGCTTTATTTCCGTAACCAAATCCCAAGCAACAATTACTTTCTTTTATCTACCGACTTTAAGAATTAATTTCTTTTTTTTTAATTCTTAATAATCATTAAATTCATTAAGTAGATGGCATGCTTTCGTTCATCAAATACACGGTTCACTTCAAAATATGTTTAAATTTATGATAGTCAAAATGCTTGTGAATTATTACGCAAATTGTTTTGCAGAATCATATATTTTTTAAGTTTAATGTCCCACTTTAAAACAACAGTTGATCTGACAAACCATAATTGGACATTGAAAGCGACACATTAGATGGTAGTCCTTCCAGCTTCTTTTCTACATCAGCTTATGTGTGTTTACTAAGAAGGATTGAATGGGCGAATGACTGTTACTGCATAGGGGCAGACCCTTGTACTTCAAAGAATTGGATAAAAAAAAATTCGGTTTCAATGTCATCAAGGATTCCTTTCAAAATGTTTATAAAACAATTGTCAGAAAAATTGTCATCATTGCTGATTTCAGAAAATAACAAAATATAGTTAAGAAACTTGAATATGGCTATCGAAGAAAGCTGATTTCTTGACGACTTAGTTTTACCATTTGACTTAAGTAAAAATTATTTTAAGTAATGTAAAAGACGAACTTGAAAGCCTCTCGCATCGTTTTATGAATACATCAAAAAATGAAGATATGAAAATTGTTGATATATATATATATATATATATATATATATATATATATATATGATTCTGTGTTTTGAATAGCAGTTAATATTCTCCTAAGATTACCAATATCAAATTTTTAAAAAATAATATTTTAATGTTTTAAAAAGTATATATTAAAACATCAGCAATTATTTTAAAATATAAAGTCAGATCTTATATTAGGAATTTATTTTTAAAAAAAATATCCATAACATTGAGACCGAAGAACTAAGTATTGACATATTCGTAATAATGAGATTAACATTTAAGAAACAACTCCAGAAATACTCTGAAGTTTTCAACTCTCTCTAAATTTAAAAGAAATGAATTCCTAAGGCTATTAGTGCATCATATACTATAGATGCTCGTAAAACAAGTCTTAATTCACAAATGGAGAAATATAAATAAATGGAAAAAGTTCCCGCTCCAAAATAAAGAAATAATATTTTTATCGTCTGAATATATTAACTCTGTTTTAATCCGTGGTATTCAAAACTTCACGTTTTTTAAATATTTCTCTATATATGAAATAAAATGTGGGAAAGAGTTAGAGGCCTTTTTAATCTATTTGTAAACCAAAAAAATCTTAAAAATATTTAATTAAAATTAAAAACTGTATGCGTATATACCATACGAGATCAACATCTGAACAAATACAAAAAGAATAAAATCTCTTACTTGCCGGGAGTGATGAAAAATAAAAAGGTCAACAAGATTCATAGCAAACTAACAGGCATTTTAGATATTGTTATTCATAACAGCGGGATTGCTTAATGTATTTCTTCCGTAGAGGAATTTCATCTGCTCCTATTTTATTTGCATTGCACTAAGTATACAACGTGAGAAACACTGCCTTGGGTAACTGAACGGCAAAATACAAGTTATTAAATATCAAGAACATCAAGAAACATCACAGATCATTAAAGTGCAAAACAATGCCAAGGTCAATATTTTACAGCTTTCATCGTTCCAGATTCTCGCGCAATTGTCAATGGCTTATTTACAGTAATAGATTTCCTGGGTTAAATTTCAGATGTTTCATAAGCAACAGATGTTTCTTTTCACCGATTAACTCCATTACGTCAATGGCTTCAGATGACATTATTTCTAGAAATTAAAGGAATTCAATATACATATTAAGATTACATAATTTGCAGCAATATACTTGACTTATATAGATGTATATTATAAACTATCCAAATTTTATTTTTATGTTATGATGCTAAGTTTTTAAAAACATTTATACACATCATATAACCGTTTCACACTATAAATATTACGTATATTTTATATATTTATTATAATGGGCTTCTGAAACCACATTTTGAAAAATTCTCTTCCCGGCTTAGTCAAGTATATAGAATCAATATATAACCAGATTAACCAATTAATTAATAATTAAGATTTGAAATTTTAAAAGTAGTTTAAGGAACGGGATCATACCTAATTTCAAAAATTCTAGCAACCAAGAAATAGATAAAACGTCTTATATGAAATTACATTTCAACAAATATGAAGCAAATCCAGTTGAAAGAAATGTACGAAAAATCGAAAGTTTCTAGAATTTTTTTCCCTACCAATTCTTTTAAATATGATTTTGTTAGGATTACCAAAACTTTTTGGCATATGAAAAAAAAAAAAATAATTCGATGATAAACATTTCTTATGACAATAAGCTATAAGATAGAGCCGAAGAAAATATTTTGTTATTGCAGAACATATTTTATTTAAATATAAGTTAAAATGTTACTTTTATTGTATCATCGATAAATTTCTTCCTAAAAAGTTAATAAGAAAAAAATTAACATTGTGCACATTGATCGTATTACAAAGTAACATATGTTTTAATGTAGTATCTGTAAAACATTTAAGATATTTTATTTATAAAATACTAATAAACCTGAACAAGCACATAAATTAAAATTTTTTTAATTCAGCTATTGGCGATAGTCAATTTTTTCGAATAATATATTTACAAGAAAACGTTGAAATGCATTAAAAACATTTACTTAGAACTCTTGGTAAGATATTTTTTGAAATAGAAATTCACGAACACAATAAAAGTCAATAGCATTTTTTAAATCGTTTATTTAATAAATAAGTCAAACCAATTTAATAAATAACTTTCTTTCTTTGTAAAATATAGCGACATATAATAGTTTTCAGATATAATTTTGAAAAGCATCGAAATCATTAAATTACTTAAAAATTAGAAATGAGTTAAAATTTCTGCTTGAACCTCATTCCTGAAATATATCTGAAATTGCCTCGTATAGTTTATCATTATAAATAGAATTAAAAATATATTCAGATTTTTTTTCTTTCAAAGCACATAATCATCGATTTTGGTTAAAGCAGCAAAATTAGAATCAAAATTATTCCAGATATAGTCTCAACATTTCATTGTAAGTGTTGCCATTCAAAAATGTAACTTAAAATTTTTTTGAACTAATATTATGCAAATTTAAGAGCTATGAAAGCAATGTTGTGATTGGTTCGGAATAAGTTATTAAAAATCGTTTGCTTTTCAGGATTTGAAAAGAAATGTGTTTTGTTTAATTTTTGTTCCAACATCTTTTGACAAATACAGAAAATACAAAAATTCAACTGAAAAATACTGACTTCTGATTTGTCTTTGTATATTTAAAATTATAATAAATATTGCATAATAATATTAATTAATATGCAATATTTTTTTAAAACCCAGCTTGAATTTAAAATGTCATCTAAACAGAGAGACAATAAATGTCATTCTTTGTAAATCAAAATACATTATCATATGTATTTTAATTCAGGCAGATACGGTTTTGGAAATTTCACTTCTAAACTGTCCAATTTCACCAATATTTATGACAGTTATTAATTTCAAAAGAAACAAAAGCTTATAAAATTTTGAAATTAAAATACCAAAAGAAAACCGAGAACAAACGCATGTTACACTACGATGCATACGCTTGATAGGATTCAAAACAAACAGAAAATTTTATCTCTTCAAATTCGATAACTCATTAGGAGAAAAATAATCAACTTACCTATTATAAAACAACGCTATATTTCTCTTCACACTTCGCTAATGGCAAATGTTTATATGCAAAGTTAAGATGAAGAGACAAAGAGAGTTTAGTTTTTGTTTTAAATGTGTTTGCTTGTTTTGCTCCGAAGTGATCAGCTGATGGATGAATGTGCTTTGAATATAACGGTGGCTGTGGAGAAAGGTACTCCGCTGCCTCTAGCATCTCTTGGGATGACGTCACAGAGATGCGTCATAGTGTTGCGCTGAGGCAGACCTGCTTGTTTCTATGGCGTGGGTTTGCAATCGGGAAGCATTTATTGCTCTTTCTGGTGACATTTCTTCACTCTGCAAAAAAACATTTTGCGTTTTCGTTTGTTAAGGTTGGGGTATAAATATCCTGCCACCAAACACTGTTCGCGTTACTCAGAACGAAACGAAAGGCCACCCATCATAAACAACTAATAAATTTATTCTTGCCTTTCGAAAACTTCCTTTTGAGTTTGGCAACCGACTCTTGTTGCCAAGGTTCGGAAGTCAGCTTAGTGAGTTAAAAGTTATTTGTCCGTCAGATTTAAGCATACTCTGTGAATAAGTTTTTCCTTGTTAGAAGAACGACCTTGACAATTGAAATAAAAATCCTGCAATGTCTATAAAAATATGCGTTAAATTTATTTATTTCCACCTAAATATATAAAAAGGAATGCGTTTATGTGCGTTTTAAACAAAAATACATTTTTTAATATTTTAAAGCAATTTTGTATACTTAAGGCATGAAAGCTTTTTTAAAGTTATAATGTTAAATTAAAAATATATTAATTAAAAATTAATCTTGATATTTTCAGCTGTGTCTTGTGAATTTTATATAATGTATTTTGCATATACAACTATATATTGTACCTTTTCTTGGAAAAATGCTTTTTATTTTGGTTTAAAACTCAAAAAATTAGTTTTTTAATGATATCACTTTCATTTTAAATGTAGTTTTTTTTTCTAATTTTGAAATTTAATTTGTGATAAGATCCATGGCATAATTTTTTATAGTTATGCGGAAATTAGAATTAATTTCAATGTTCCGTCAAATTATTCAACCAAGCCTTAAAATTAAGAAGGAAAATTTTTTCCATAGATTTTATCTTCAATATATGTGTCCGTTTCTGAACACGATGACGAATGAACTTAAAAAAGTCTTTCTACTAATTCGTAAGTGAACAAATTCCATTCAGAAGAAGTCTGTCTGTCAAGGGGGTGACCGTCTGTCGACATATACTTTACATTCATGTAAACGCGATTGCTCAAAAACGTAAAAATTCAATTATACGAAATTTGGTTTGTAATTTTGTAACTACAGTTGTAGTTCCGTGTCGAATTTTGGGTTTTCCAACGTGTGGTACTCGTACCCAGAGCGGTACAATAAGATTTTGATGTGGGTACAGCTGATGCAAAATTCAGCTCCAATAAATGGGCTTCCTTTACAGGGATTATCCATGATTTAAACAAAAATATTAAATGGATCTGGTATCCGTTTAACGTTAATAAAACATCCATGCCAGAAGATTTGAAGTATGAAGAAGAGCAATTGTTGGAATTGGCTTCAGACTGATTTTTGAAAATTAAACTTGGGGAGAGTACCTTAACATCGCTCTGGTTACAAATGCAACATGTGTATCCGGTCGTAACAGAAAAAGTTCTGAAATACATCTTGAATATTCCAACTTCATATTTATGTGAAATTGCTTTTTCAGAATTTGTAGAGATTAGGTCGAAAAAAAGGAACAGACTATTGAACTTGGAACCGCATCTGAAATTAAAATTAGCAAACAGGGAAACAAATTATGACTATCGGTCATTTCAACACAATTTCATCCCTCTCTTTGATCTAAATAAATGTACTCAGCGTTATGAAAATTATAGAAATGGTACGCATATATCAAAAGTTTGGGAAGCACTGATTTAATCAGTCAAAAAATTAAAATGAAGTTCAAAATGCACTCTGGCATTCTTGCATTTGTCACAGTTCTGTGATTCTTTATCAAGGATCGCACTCTAATGAACTGTTTCAATCAGACCACATCCGTAGCTGTATGAAGCAAAACATTCTTTGTTCTATTTATATACAAATGTTGTTGCTATGCCTGATATTTTCGAAAGCGATAGTGAGAAAAGTGTGATTTGTATATTCTTCATTTTAGTTAAATTCGTATGAGAACAAAGTATGGCAATGGTAACGTGGTTAGTCTGAAATTTCTGATAAAGCACTGAAAATAATTAAATGCACTTTATTTATTAGGACAGATATTACAGATACTATATTAATAGTTTAATGCACCATAAAAATATAAATGTTATTCAATTAAATACAATAAATAATAGGGAGAAAATTTATTTTGCTTAATGTATTTTAAATTCAAATGTTGTTTTAAAAGATAATATAAACCTATGCAATGATTTTTGCCATTTTTAAGTCATGAAAAGGCGATGCTTAAGTTCAAATAAGAGGTTTCGAATAAGTTTAAAAATAAATGTATTTAAAAATAGATTAGTGGAATGTGTATTTCTCACCGTCCTAGAAAAATCATAAAACTATTGTCAATGAATTATTGAGTTATACCCATCTTATTTGAAATTTAATTTTGAAATCTACTTTACCTTCTGCAAAGATAATAAAAAATGTGTCAAGTTATTAAAAATAAATACCAATTTATGAGATATTAGAATCACATGACTAGTGTATGTTCTTTTAATATACAGCTAAATACTGGGCTGAATAAATACACGCAGGTGACGTAATATCTTTATATTGTGCCAAAAATTTTGATTCCTTTGATTTTATAACTTGAAAAGACATCTATTTTAACTTTAATCAGCTGTAATGAAAAACAAAAAAGTAACTGCCTTTCATTTTTTTAAATTTGATTATTTTGAACTATAAAAATTTAGAAAGAAAATATAAGTAGGCCATACAAAATGTCACTTTCATTTAGATTTTTTCAATGCATTAATTGGCATCTATTTAAAAATTTATAAAATGTATTTCATTGAAGGATTTAAATAAAAGGAACTAATATGTTATAAATTAGATGGGCATCAATTCAATTTATATTCTGATACGATTCCTTCCACAGCGCTAACGATTCGATGAATTCTTCATTAAATAAATAAAATTATTTGGAATAAATGAAATAAAGAGTAAAAAATAATGTAGGAAAGAAAAAATAATAATTTTTAGTGAAAGAAATATAACTATTTTATCAAAGGAAATAAAATGAAAAATAAATTATTATTTTAAATAGAAAAATGATTATTATTCAAGCTATAATTTATCAAATAAAAATTACGATAGAAATTCCAAATTTTAGCATGGCTATTTTTATTCTTGTCTATTAAACATAAACTGCAATTTTTGGATTTAATATCATATTGAAGTGAAAGAAAATATGGTGTCAAATATTTGAGAATACACATACTTTTTTATGCAGTTGTAATTTCACATTTTTTAATTCTACTGTATGGATATAAAAAATTGTTAAAGTTCATATGTACGTTTCTTAACAAGCCGATATGTTTCAAATTTTTAAAATAATAAGATCTTTAGAGATCTTATTATTTTAAATAGATAAATAAATATATCTCTTTTTTAAGAGACATGGCCATTTAAAAAGTTGCTTTTCTGTTACTTATTATCCTTACAGGTTTGATAATTTAAAAAGAAATAAAGCAAATGATAAATATACTGAAAAAAAAATGTGAAACACAAAATAATGATAAGACAACATTAAAAAACGGAATACAAAAAAATTAATTATTATTTTTGTTCCAAAATTCATGGTGATTTAAAATTAAAAATAAGAAATTTATAAATTAAATTTATAAATTTTAAATCAGCTCAAACGAAAGAGAAATTTGAGAAAAATTATTGCTTTGTTGTTTTTCTCAAGTAAAAGTATGGTCATTCAGATAGAAAAAGTTTTTTTGAGTCTCTACTTTTAATATTCAAAACTATTTACACATAAAAATACTATTTATATCATGTGATTGGAATAATATATCAATGCGTTATGCAATCACGCGACTTTAAATCGTATTAACAGAGTAATTCCTAAATAACAGGCATGATCTTGAGCGCTAACGATTTTTCATTATTTTATTTTGGTTTCGAATCCAAAAGGCTTCCAGAAATAATTTCGCAGCCTCTCATGTCAAGCAAGTAATTTTCATAAAATCCTATTATTAAATGAAAATTTGCTATTTAGTAACTCTATATTAACTGCCAAGCAATATTTTTTTTCTTCATTTTGTAGTTTTTAAAAATCTGTTTTATATTAGAAAACTCTAATAAATATGCATCATGCTTATACTATCTTAAATTAAATGATATCTTGCTTATAAAAACTCGAAATAATTGTGACAATTTCCTTAGATATATAATACCATTTTCCTTTGATATGTATAATTTTGGACAATTATTATTCGATTAAAGAAGGTGTTGGTGTTATCTTCTTTCTTACAGACGACGATAAAGAAAACACAAAATCAATGCAAATATGATTTTCTCTTTCACTAGTGAAATAACAATTAGGGTGGCTCTGGTTACATACCTGATTATTCTCTAATTATGAAGGGTTTTATAATTGTTTCTTATTTTAAAAAAATCATTGGAAATTATCGGTAATAGTGAGACTAATCGCTTCCTCTATAAATGTTCTTTAAGAATATCTGCACAGCTAGGAAAAATCATATGTGATACAATGGATAGTTGTACATGTGAACATTGAAGGAAGCGAGCGTGCTGATACCTTGACTAAAGAAGCCAGAAACCTTGACCAGCACAATAATCTCATAACCGTTGCAGATACAAACTTAGTATACTTATTGATAACCCATACCTTATTGAAACCACATATTACAGGTTTCGATTGATCTAAAGAATGAAAATAAATCATTGTAAGGGCATAAAAATTCAAAATGACAAAACAAGATTATTTACACACTGTAAAACAGTCCGAAATACAGCTGAGACCAATATATAGGTTTGAGTATCCAGTTTTCACCATAAATGTATTAAATCTTGTAATGATATCACTAGTTGGCCCATGGGAGATTGAGATATCTATTATAGACCTGAAGCACTGGAATTAACAACAGCAGTTGTTCGAATCTTTAGGAGGATATAACGATGATACTGTGTTTAAAAATTCCTTTAGTCGTTTTAGTGTTTTAAGTTATTGAATTTTTTCATGGTTTTAGTGTATTAAATAATGTATTTTGAACTGGATATTTTTAATTATTTCTTACTAATTTCTCTTTTTTTTTGCTAACCCATGGGCACAATAACAATTATTATTAGTTAATTAATCAACTTTTTTTAATGTAATGTCGTACTACTTTCTGATACTTTATATCTTAAATTTACTATGCACATTGGCATGGAAAAATAACAAAGAATTTTGTACATCATTTGGTACAAAGTCTCAATGTAACAAAACTAGAATCAAATTTCAGCGATTGACAAAAAAAATAAAATAAAGCTACTGATTTTACTATTGACAAAAAAAATGCATTAACCAAATAAATACTTTTTCATATTTAGTGTCATTTAAAAGAATCATTTAAATACAATTGAATTTTTAACGTTTACAATAATTTTTCTCTTCATTATATTTAATATAGGAGAAAAGAAAGAAAATGAATGATTTTAAATGCTGTTTGCCAGTCTTCTATTTTACATGCTATGACAGAATGGCTCAAGCAGGATTACTTTCTTTAGAATACATCTGAAAATCCTGGTGATTACAGTTCGCAGTGATCTTGATAAATGGATGATGCGGGATAAAAACAGATTCCTTTCTGAGTCATCAATAAATTTTCAAGCTGCCAGGAAGAAAAATAGGAAATTCCAGAACTGAATAAAATATCTTAAACTTATGACTCGTGTGGATGTAACACTTGGATGCATTATTTAAGAATTTTTTTGTCACAAGGATTCTTATGTGGATATTTTAATCTTCTGTGGCTTAAGAGACAAGTTCGAATTGTTATATACAGTTCTAACATTTATTAAGAAAACATAATACATTATATCAACAATTTTATTCCATGTAAAAAGTTTAATCATTTCGTTTGCAATGAAATAGCAATATTTATACAGATAACATATTAAACATTAATATTTTTACATTAATTTTATATATAAATACATAGACTTTATAGTTATTAATTATAAATAACAATATTAATTGTGTTGCTTGATAACTCATACATCTACCTGATCTGGGCGTCTCGGGTTAAAGCATTGTTTTTCTATACCCTGAGTTTTATCTGTGAGGAAGAGTGCCCCTGTAAGTAAGGGGTTGCAGAAGCAAATCCGTGTGCCATCTTCATAGGAGCAATAAGTCAGTCTCTTGCATTTTACCCTTGGTTTATTTTACATTTCATTACATTTTTATTTACCCTTCACATTTGGTTTAAATACGTGATTGTTCGTCAGAGTGATTGTAAAGTGGCATAAGTAACCAAAATTCATACATTAATAAGATCATAATTTTTTTTCCATTTCCATGATCTGTAATATTCCTTTATTTCTTTATACATAATCCAGACAAAAAGTATCTCATAATCAGTTTTGGATCAGACAATTATATTGGTAGAAAATGAATAAAATTTGTATAGAAACTAAATTTATACAGTCAAAAATCTAGTTTCTATCTTCTTAGATTTCTATTATCGAAAGACTGATTCGCAGGTGAAACAAACAATATGATAAAGTAGTGTAATAAACAATTCCATGATTTTTCAAATATATATCTTATCTTGTAAATAAAAATGGTCATGGGAAGTCATTCGACTTTACGTGATTGTTTGTTGTTAGAATATTTCCATCATCTGCACAATACTTAATGTCTTTTATAAACCTCATCTTATAGGAATAGTCCAAAGAATAAAATTATCTAATATCGCCCACATTTATGATTTTCGTCACATTTCAGGAAATTACAAAAGAGCAACCACAGCCTTTGAAGTGCTCAATTGTGATAATGATCGTTCATAATTTTTTTTATTCATCGCATTAAATTGATAGTGCCCTTCAAATATAAAAGCGTATTTTCTTGTTTCGTTTCATTATCCAGATAGAAGAGTTAATATCGCAATATATCGCTAGATGACGCTATAAGCCATCTCTGTGAGGCGATCCTTTTTATTTTATTATATCGAGGCATTACAGTTATAGGGCCACTAAACGTAATAAAATGATGCATCGATCTTATTTATACCGATACAAGAAGGCCCTTGAAGTTGGAACGACTTCAGGGTGCACAATGTACAAGGTGTATTCAAATGGAAAGGTACGAAATGTTTTAACAAAACAGTTAATATATTTGTCTATGCTGCTTTGAGAGAACGTAGCGAGCCATCTAGGGATGCGATTTGAATCTCCAGCATACATCAAAGTATGCGCGAGCATCCGCAAGCACAGGAGAAAGAACACAGGCTCTTATGAAGAGCACCATCCATTTGACGCATCTTGTTAAATTAAACTAGCACAGAAGAAACATTAACTCAGATGTGTACTGTGAGATACTCCGAAGACTCTACAGATCCATCAAGAACAAAAGACCGAGCTACTCACGGAGGGTTTGGTTCTGTTCCCTGATAATGTATGTCCACACGTTTCCAGTGTCACACATGCAGAACTGGCCAAGTTCAAGTGGGAGCAGCTCGAGTATCCACCCTATAGCCTGGACATGTCACCATGTGATTTTCATGTGTTTGGGTCTCTGAAAAAACATCTGAAAAGGAAGGTCTTCAACTGAGATTGCAAACTCAAGAACGTTGTAAAGGACTGGATCTCATCAAGCCCACATGAATTATGGGAACAAGAAATAAAAGATTGTTGTGCTCAGACCTATACTTTAAATAAAATCTTCATTCTTCTTTGAATAAAATCTAATCAGCGTCGTTTCGTCCGATTGATAGTTTCATTTCAACTGTTTGAGAGGGGGCAGGTGGGGAGAAAGTTATTTACTACTTCGAAAGGAATGTTAGTTTGATTAATCGGTCAATGTACGGTTGGACAATACTTATTCAGAAGTCGACCAGAACAAATCCTGTCGATACTGCAACATTTAGTGGTGGCGGAGTGGTCAGCTGTATACATGAAGAAGAAGTGTCGTTTAGCCTCTTTTCATTTGGACATACCTTGGATAATAAAGCTTAAAAACAGATTAATTATTTGCTAAAAATTTAGTAATTTATTGATAAAAAATTAATAATTATGTAAAAATTCTTAAACAAGGAAAGCGATTTTTTGAGAAACTTATGACAGTAGAATACATTTTTCCCAATTTCTCATTTACCATCCCTTCTCCATTCTGTTTGGCTAAGTTAAAGGACACTGATAAAACTATAATTCTGTTATTACGGAAGTGAATTCAAAAGACAATAAGTACTTATGCAAACTTTGAAGAAATTCAAGCAAACAACTGTCAATCAGTCATTTCGTAATCTTGGTCAAACGCTACATTGACTTTTATCTACTGAATAAATTCTTGTAAAACTCTTCAGTGCGTGTAACTGTGTTTTTTTCCGTGGTCTTTCTTAGTTGCAAGTCCGTTATTTCAGTTAAAGTTTGAAAGGAATTTCGTGTTCCTTATCTTTTTATGAAGAAAGTAAATGGATACAAAACTGAACAATAGACAATTCGTTTCGCTTTTCACTGTAAAATGGATAAGAAAAGAATTGGAAAGACTTTAAAGAATGATTCTTTTTTTTTTTTTTTTTTTTTTTTTTTTTTCCTATTCAATTCCTCAAGATGAAATTAGAATTTCGAGGATCAAGGCAAAATAACAAATAAAACAAACTTCTATGCCATATAACTATTTTCAATAAAGTAGACATACATTTTTATAAATTTTCTAAATTGTTACATTATTTAAAGGCTTGTTTGAACTGTTGTTTAATTAAACTTTGCTTTAACTTTTCCCTAGCTTAAACTTCAATAAATATATATATATATCGCTTTACTTTTGAGTAAATTGTTATTAAATTTTATTCTTTAGTCTTGAATATCATAGTCATTTTTCGGAAGTTGACTTTATGGACATTATAAAAATAGTAAAACAATATAAACTTAATTCGCACTTTATTTCTTTCTAAAAAATCACATTTAATGGGTAAATATTTAGCTTATTTAAGTGATTGAAATTCCTAATTTGAAATTCTCAAAATTCTTTTTTCTTTTTTTTAATGAAATTCTCAATAAATCATTGATTACAGCGACGCACCATGTTATATTCCTTTTAAGAAATAACTGCTTATTTGAGAATGTATTTATCAAAATTAATTACATTTGCAGCTGTCACACAACTCTACTACTTTCTCTTTTGATACTACAGATGTCGTTACCATATTGTCATCAATGTATATTTTCCATGATCCTTTTTATTATATTATATGAGTGAGTGTCTTGCATTTTCGTGTTCTTGCTTATTTTGTCTTATGAAATGTAGAAAGGAAATAATTAAATAATTATTCCTAAAATTCATTTATTTTTTTCGTCTACCTTATAATGAAGTTCAAAATTTTCGTTATAGAAATTTTATACAAATTTTAAAGAGTTTCATTAAGAAACTAACAAACTAAGCATGTTCATTAAACTTAATTTATAACTTTTATATTCTTAGTGCATTTTCTAATGTTTTTGAGGTTCAATATTTGTACAATTTTTAATTTCTAAATGGGATTATAATGCTGTACACAAATTTTAAATTCCTTACACATTTTTTACTGTTTTTAAAATAAAATGTCACAGTTTTTAAACTTTGTTTAATATATTCATTTTGTATTATGGATAGAGTTTTTCTATACCATGAATTTTTTTAAAATAAATAATTCAATTATAGTGACTTCGTTGTCCTAAGTGATTTCTTGTTTCACTGATTACCGAAAGATTTCTCTACATTCATTTCTGTGCGATGTATTAGGCTTTTCTATTCCAATTTTTACAAAAGAATTCATTATTTAAAACATAATTTGTTTATAACGGGACTATGCATATCAACTTTTTTAAAGAAATATAGCTATATAGGTGGCAAGAAATATAAGAAATAATGATAAAGTAATTTGTTTGAATTTTAATTTCTAGTTTTTGCCCATGTTATTATTCACTTTCTTTCTCTTCTAAATTTGCTCTGTAAATAGGATCGTTAATTTGATTTATGAACAAATTAGTAGAACTTATTTCTCGTTAATGGCGAGTGGATAACTTGTTTCATTACAAGTATGTTAAATTCAAATGTTATCTTAGATAAAATTTTAGCTTGTTAATTTTTTATTTCTTCCTTGCTTCTCTCTTTCTTACTTTGGATGATTTCTTGAATGCAGAGATTTCATTCCGATTTTATTCCGAAGAAAATATCGGCAATTCCAGATTTAATAAAATGCTTGTTTATTTTTATAAATGGAAACTTTTTCTTATATTTCCAAGCACTTCTCTAATAGCAAAAAATATTGTGGGATACCCTCACGATGGTTTCCGATATTTTAAATGCTGTGTAATATCTTGAATACAACATAATTATATAGTCCAGTATCTTGTGCTATGCGCTAAACTATACTATACTAATGCCGCCCAAAGTTAATTCTTTAAAGTGTTCACACCTGACTTTCAAATATTTGTAAAATTCAGGACTCATTGAATTTTGCCTTCAAAACTGCTCATCATTTGAATCGGATTGTATATGGCTAGTAGGATTTATTATATGGTTAGTACGATATTTTAAATGCTTCCATTGGTATATGGTTAAAGATTGATTTCATATTTATAAAGAAAATCTAAGAAAACATTTCTTCCAAGAATTTAAACACTTTAAATGAGCTCCGAATTCAATACTAGGCTTACATTTTTTTTCTGCCAATTTTTAATAAGTAAAAGTCTCCCCTAAACTTTTTCATCCATGTTGCTTGCTGGAAAAATTTTAAATATTCATTTTTGTTATATTAATTCATATCAGGACAATTTTACCCAAATATGTTATTAATTACTTCATCTTTGATGAATTATATCGTATGAAATGACATCTCACAAAATGAAGATACTCTTTTAAGTTATTCTTTTACAACGAATGTAGATCATTCTGATTAATAGATTGCCGAAAATTAATTTGTGAAATCAATTCAGTTGTTGGTACTAGGATTATGCCAAAGTTTTAATTTATGAATATCTAGAAAACGGAGAGCGGTGGAGCGATCACTGCTTAAGTATCTAAAAATAAGTCTCAATTTCTATCTTCAAATGAAATAAAAATTGACCTAGTCGGTACGCTGCTTTATGTTAAGAATCGCTGTCTTAACTTTTTTTTACATAAAGAATATACAATAAAATATGAAATATGATATTTTTTCTAGAAATAGGAGAATGAGGGAGAATAAGAGACTGTTGATGATATATCTAAGAGTCGTGCCATTTTATATCAAATGAAAGAAACCTGAGAAAACCGGAACAATGCTTGAGACTAAAGATCTGGTTCTTCACTTTTGTAAACACACAAATATTTAGATATAGTTTGAATATATAAATGTATATTTAGAAATTTAAAAATTTAAACTATGAAATTTTTACATATACGTTTTTATCTCCGCTACCTAACAATCAGCTATACTTGATATCCTTGTTCAAGAATATCATAGCATTCCATTGATGTAGAGTTCATAATACTGGAAAAATGCGATATCTTCTGCTTTTTAAAGCAACCCTGATGCAGAAGCATGTTTGAACTTAAATATACGTTAGTACCACTTTTAGAAGAATTAGACATCTACCGTCTTTATAACTCATACTAGACCAGATTACCCGTATAAAGGTATAAGTCCTTATATGGGAATTATATGGACAAATAGATTATCGGAATGAATTTATAGTCATTGTCTTTAACTGTAGTAATAATTAAAACGTAAATAAATTAAGATATATATCTCCTCGATCTATAACCTACAAACTCAATTACGCAGCTGAATCCATCTAGTTTGGAAAATACTTATTTGCATAGTTTTAAATAACAAATCTATATAAATAAAAATGAATGTTTGTCCATATTTCTCTTATGTCTTCCTAAACCATTCATCTGTTTACAATGAAATTTGATCGGCTTATTGTTTGTATATTGGCTTATTGTACTATCCCTATAACCACCTACGGGATGATTATATGGATAGTACAATTATCCAATTTAAAAAAAAAAATTGAATCTCAACCGTATTTATTTACCAAAAATTAATCTCCAAACAACTCCCCAGAGGAGACAATAGATTCTGTAGAAATGCTAAATCCAAGTTAAAGGTTAATATTTTGTAGCTATATTACGCAAATGTCATGCAAGTCATTCGCAGAGGTAACAATTATTACAGATTACGTGAGAAAGTTTTGTGGAGACCATATTAAAGTTTTGTGGAGTTTTAAAGTTTAGAGTTTTTCGCAGCAATCATCGAAAATATTGTAGTACAAATAATTTTGCAGCATCTTAATTTTCAAAAATTATCTTTACAACTATATTGGCGATTTTATGGTACAAATATTTTTTTTATGTTTAATAAATTTTAAAAGAAAATATTTTATTCATGTTTTCTAAAATTGAATTTGAGAATTCTGAAAGAATATTAAACGAATCGTGATACTATAAATAATTTAGTTCAACACCAAGTTTTACAGTTCTAAAATTCTAACACAAATTTAAAATATAAAAATGAATATTTGTTCGTATTTTATATACTGTCGTACCGTTCATCCTATTTTGAGTAAGGTTTGCCAAATTATTGATTGATTGTACTTAATATTATTTTTTTTTCGGAGGCAGCAACGCGCCAGGTACCAGCTAGTATATTATAAACAAAAACACTTTGATTAAAACATTTTACGTAAATAGAATTAGTGTAACTAGTAGATTCTGAAGCATGTGAACATTAAAAAAGTATTATATAAAAAGTAATGAATAAGTTACAACATTTAAATAAAGTAATAATTAAAAAATAATAAAAACAACACAAATGTATTAAAACTTTCCAAAACCAGAAGCAAAATTTAGTAGGTCAAGGCAATGCAGCCTGCCCACTGTTTCTAAAAGCTTCCGTTGTTGTGTTGGTAGCCATAGAATTTTAATTAAATTTACGAAATCTGCCTTGCTAATGTCAAGAGCTAGTTTTTAAGGTCTTTACCTTCGAATGTTTGTATATTCAAATTCAAAATGTTACGCGTTATTTAATTTTCCACAAAAGCAACACGGACCATTTAGTGCTTTAAATCTGTTAAAGTATGCAAAAAGAAAGCCGTGGTTGCTCAGGAAATATACTAATTATTTATAAAAGACAAGCAACTTGTTCAACTAAATAAATGCTTTAACTCGAAACTTTGAGAATGAATCATAAGAATCTATCTATTTTTTGGTATTCTAGATTTATATGGATTTGATTTTTTGTCTAAAATATGAGTAGTATCTAGGATATTTATTTTCATCTAACTTTTCATAACATTGGTTAGTTTAGAAATGTGGTAAACTTTTTATTATTTTTCGCGTCTCAAGAATAATCTTTCATATAAGAATGGCTGGTCAATGATCTTATGTCATAATTACTGATCTTAATTCTAAGGATATATTCGAATATGGATTTAGATATGTTTTTCAATTTAATAATTAGAAGGATAAAAGTCTATCTGCGAATATATTAATTTTTAGGTCACTGTCCAAAACAATAGTCATGTCCATCTTATTCACAATTCTTATTCTTTTTGTGTCTCACTTGAGTTAAACCAAAAGCGCCTACAACAGTCTGATAATTACAGGCTGCACTTCTGGGCTAAATTTTTCACCTGCAAACTAGCTTTGAATAAGGCTGATTAAATACGTATATCCATAACTTCCTTTCTCGGATATATGTGTACCCAAGCGTACAAAACCTTTGTGTGCGTATTAATAATACGCACACAAACAGCACAAAGATCAATTTTACAGAAACAAAACTGCACGGGATTGAAAAAAATTAAAAGGGTATAATTGATGAAAAAGATAATACAAATGAGGATAAGATAAAGAATATCTCCTATATTACCAAAATAATTGCAAATATAATGAATGATTAATATCAATAATTAAGTTTGCTTACATACTTATTATTGATTCCTTTATCACAAACTTCGCAAATGGAGTTTTCCTAAATAGATAGTTATAATATTAGTGATAAAGTGTTTTGACGTTTAACCGATTATGTACATAATAGCAATACGGGCTAGAATCATAACAACCAATATTTAGTCCAGCTTTTTTTGCCAGCTTAAAGCAAGGTAAAACGAATAAAAAATTAAATTAACGTCATTATGTAACATTAAATTCTTGATATTTCTATGAATTGCAACATTAAAAGTAATAACATAAATAAATGGCTGAATTTTGCATATAGTTTTTCCGTCTTGCCCTATGCGTGATGTTTTTAACCCATTTCAATCATTTCATTTATGCAAAAAAATGGACTTGTTTTGATGTAGTAATAGGTCAATCGCTGTGATGATAATGGTTTTGTTTTTCTCGAATATTCTGTCTTCGATAAAACGGTTCAGGCAAATCCTTCATATGATTCGAATAGTTCAATCAGTTGGTCTGATTACAAAAATTAATTTAGCTTTTCAAAATATTACTAGAGTTGTGCTTAAAAAATTCATTGATATTTAAATCTATTGATTTATTAAACTAAATTGAAAAAATTAATTTGGACTAAATTTTGCCTTATTAGAAAATAGGTACTTTTTTGTTAACAGAAATATT
This sequence comes from Argiope trifasciata, assembly GCA_026543055.1. Classification (NCBI taxonomy): domain Eukaryota; kingdom Metazoa; phylum Arthropoda; class Arachnida; order Araneae; family Araneidae; genus Argiope; species Argiope trifasciata. The sequence continues at coordinate 2,085,302 of JAPMOQ010034295.1, forward strand.
TTTATTCCGTTTCTATATAAATTAGAAGCCAAGTTATAGCAAACTATTGAGACGCGAGTGGTGTTTATTTATAAGTATTTGAAAACTTTAAATGCAATTTTTTTTTTTGAAGAACGAGTTTTTTTTCATAATTCTGTTGTGCAAATGTCAACATATCTAGAAAACTAATCAAGATATCTTAATGAAACTTATAACTAATGGTTATATTATGCCGAATGTAATGAAATATGGATTTGATGCTGAATGATGTAGAAATGAATTTATGATGGTTTAATGTGAATATTGTTGGAAAGATTCCTAAATTTCATAGATAATTTCACAAACAATTACATTTATAGATGTGATTCTCAGATAATAGTTAATTATACTCTAAGATATGTTACATATACAATGCTATAAAGAAAAAGAAATAATTGTAGCATTTTTTTTAATAAAAAATCCTAGTTTTTAAAAATAAATACTAAAATTACATCAAAATATACATTTTTTTCCCAAAAACTACATATATATTTAAATATTTTCATTTTTTTATTTTTTGGTTCTTACATTAACAAAAAACATCATTTAACAATTGAAATATTTTTTTATTCCTTCCGAATCTTGTCATATACCGTAATAACAAAAAAAAATCTTTTTTTTAAATATATTTTCTTATATCAAAGCATGGTGTGATGTGACTGACAGCTAGAAAATATCAATGCAATTCGACTTTTACTTGCATTTTTAATTTCTCATGCATGATTTCTCGCATGCGTTTTAATTTTTCGTATACGAAACATGTAAAGAGGAAGTGTTTTAGTTGTAAAAAAAAAGTTGATCATGTTATTTTGATGAAGCAACGCATTGCGAACTTCCCAGAAAAAACACAGATTAGGAAGTATGTTTGTCAGTTTTTGAACATAATAATTCAAAAGCACAGAGATAGACTGAGAAAATGTCATGTCTAGTCCAAACACCAAACTTGAATATGACTATCAAAATTTACACTATAGAAATCTGTCGAAAATCCATAATCGTTTGTTGGTAAGCTCATAAGCCAGATAACAACTTCCGGACACGAGTGCTCACTTTTTTAAATGGTTATGTTACACGGCTATGAGACCCAACGATGCAAGTTCGAACCTCAAGAAAGCACATTGGCGACCCTGGTTCCGAACAAATAAACGCAACCTTCATGCAACTGTCGTGGCACCTTCTATCGGTAGAAAAAGCGACCATAACGCTTTGGGCGACAAAAACTTTAGTCGCCCACCATAATACTTGGCACGATAAAAACGTTCGTTCCCCCCAAAAAACACTTGGAGCGATAACATTGTTCATCTCACATCAGACTTACTGGAGAGGGAGTAATTTGGTAGTAAATTCATAAGCCAGATAACAGTTTCAGGACACGAGTGTACAGTTTCGTAGAGTAGTTATGTTACGCGGCTAAGAACCCCAATTCTTCAGGTTCGAACCTCTAATAATGCACAATCTCTGCCTATCTGTTATGCATGTGAAAACTATTACACAAAAACCCACTTGTGTCTGGGGCACCTCAGATATGAGAATGAAAAGTTTCCAGTATGGCTGTTGTTCTTGCCACTCAGGAGGGTATAAAAATGCCAGCTATCTTTTACCGATGATGTGATTTACTCCTGTTGGAAGGTTTGTAGTTATGATGGCCCTTGGGACAAAAAATCAGCTCTCGCTAATGCTGTGGTGCTGACTCCAGTCATTCTGATTTATCCGTGCACCTTTCGGCGGATCGGAAAATTAACACGTGAGGACACAAAAAAAGCAAATAACAATAAGGATGAAATTTGGTAAACAGAATTATTATAATAATTGCTGATGTGTATTACATTTTGGAGGAAATAATTCAAAGAAAGGCCTTTTTTCCTATATATTATCTTGAACGAGAAAACTTAAAAACGCAACGACTTCAATTAATAAAATTTGCTCTGCGATATTCAGATATTTATTAGATTTTGGATCCAACTAGCAGGAAGGAAAACACCCATACTCTTTTTATTATTAAGAACAAAAAAATATCATCTTGCTCGTTACTACACGTGTAAATCAGAGAAATTTGGCCTCGACTTTTCTACATTCCCTGAATTCCTATCTACGTTTAAGTAATGCAGAAGAAAATAGAAGGAAAACAAAACAAAATGATGGTAAGAATGCTATACATTTAAGGAGAAAATACCCTTTCTATTTTAACAGTGCCATTAATTTCTGATCATCGAAATACTAATAAAAGAATAGAGTAAATCCATGTAGATATGCTGACAATTATAATGATGGTCAAGTCAGAAGTTATTCTGATTTATTTGGGATACCAACTGATGGCAATGTTAGTTCGAAGAAGAGTTATTGATTTCCTGTATGTATTGGTTAAAAGCATTGCCACTGCATTTGATGAATAATTACTCAGATAATGGGAATAAATATATCAAGGGAAGGTCCAACATTCGCGAATTCTTTTTCGGAATAAAATAATGCTTTTAGTAACAGGTTTTTATTTTCTCGAATCTAAAGTATACAAACAGAAAGAATTGTAATCGTCAAGAAATTCGATTTCTAGATTTTGACGTATCTCCACGTTTCAGATTTCTTGAATTTGAAAAATACAATTTTTTTCCATCTGTGAACACGATAGCACAAAAAGGCCTAGTGGTAGGCGGATGGAATTTGATATATAACCTTAATATTAAATTTGGTTGTAGTTTTAATATAGTAGTATATAGTCTTAATATTAATATTAAATTCTCTCAAATATTGAACAAACACCATACAGAGAAAGTTCATTAATACTGGTATAGTAAACACGATAACTACGAAACGTAAAAAGTTAAATAGATGCAATTTCCCACACGAATTTAATATCTAAACTGAAATCATTACCGGATTTGGAATCAATTAATCAAGAGGCTGGCCTTTTGGCTGTTCGTATTTATGCATACCTATAAACGTAATAATACCGAGAAGTTAACAACTCAGGTAGAAGAAATTTAATTCGCAATGTAGATCTTTAAGAACTTTAAGTATAGATCTTTTCTAGTTTTGAATTAAATCTGTCTAAGGATTGTTTGTACTTTGGTATATAAACGGTAACTCAAAATTGTGATGACGTCAATATGGTATGTAAATGTGTGACCGTATTTGAAGAGTTTAAATCGGCCAGAAATACTTACAAACTCCACGTTAGGAGCACCCGTCTTAATGAGTGGATTTGCATAAGTAAGACAAAAGATAAAAAGTACTCGCTTAATGCTGGATTGACTGTATCAGTTTTTGCTGAGAGCTTGTTTTAAGAGAATCCCTAAATCCACATGAAGAAAGTTTCGGCCGGATAGAGTTGGTGAATACGACTCTAAGGGGTTGCCTGTGGAGATGAGATTGTGTCCAGAATCAAGATTATGGAGTTAAAGGAGTATAATAATAGCATCAATATGCTAATGGTAAAATATATCCAGAACTGTTGAAAGAATCATGGAATTGTGTTCTGAGTTATAGCAAAAAGAAGAAGAAGAAATTATGTACCGAACAAAACATTAATCTTCCATGAAATTAGGTAGAGCGAAGCGACATTTTGCATTATATGTTGCGACTCTTTTAAAGATACAGCTGTGACTAAATTTCACCAAACTTTCAAGTGTACCTAAAAAAAAGATGTTTTCAGGCAACTTTCTTGTAAATAAAAAAAAACATGCATAATATGTAGTAAATTATATTATCATAAATATATTTATTTATTTTCAGGATAGAACTCATTCTCCAGTTGAACGTAGATTTTTTACGTAATTTTTATTTCACCTAACGAGTGTTTCACTTTTGAATGTTTCGCATTTAAAGATCTGCGAAGTATACACCTTCTGTATGCGGTAGAAAATAATAATAAGAAGAATCTGATAATTCATGCTGCTCATGACTTTGACCAAAGTTACCAATTTTATACGGGAAAAGGCAGAGTATAACTTTATTAGAGAATATACGAGAAAGTTTCACAGAAAACACTTCAAATCGTTTACTGTAATTTACCTATTTGGTTTGCATAATATTACACAGTGGAGACAATTAATAATGCAATAATAATACACAGTAATATTACAGAGACAATAATATTACACAGTTTTATTACCTAGCTTGCTAGCCATCTCGGCTCAGATAAAAAAAAATCATACTTATAATTAATAGCAATTTAATTATGTAATAAATTATTATAAAACTTATTGAAGACTTTTTATACTTCAAATATTTATTCTCAAATTTGAAGAATTTCTAACAAAGATTATGCTTAATATTATTGACTCAGTTATTTAAAAGCTATGTGGTGTATTTTATATTAGATAGCAAAGATGTATTTTTTGATAGTATTCTACGGAATCCAAATATTCTTTAGAAGAATCTTTTTTTAAATATATATGAATATTTACATAATTTTTAATGTCAAAGATTCTTTGTACATAATGAATTATAAAAATACCCAAATTTTTTTTATTGTCTGCAGATTTATTTCTTTGTTAAAATGAAGAAAACTGCATTAAGGAGTTTAAAATCTCGTAGTTTCTAGAAAAATTAAACGCCTTCCTGAACGATTAATTAAAAAAAGAAAACAAATTTTTCATAAATTATTAATTTTTAACGAATAATATAAAATTGAATTAAAAATATGAATGGGAATTCAAATATACATTTACGGCATGGTAAAATAAAGAAATTATTTGGTAGAGAAACTTTAAATCTTCTTTGACAGGGAACAACAAGTATTAAAGTTTAAAATCAGTTTACCAAAGAAAAGAAAGTACAAAACCATTTTCAAGTTAGGAAATAAAACTTTTTCAATACCAATAGGATAAAAGTAAGTTTTTTTAAATGTACCTCCTATGCTCTAGCTATATTTAATTCAGTTCTCTTAACAAATCCTGGTCAACACCATGCTTCTTGCATAAAAGAAATATTTAAATAACTATATTTAAACTTTCATCGTGTTTCGCAGTATCTGCGAGCAAAATAACTTGATGAAATTCTATTCATTAATTTAAATTTCAGACGCGTTCAAAACCTTTTTAAGTAAAAAAAGCCAACAACTGCTCCTTTTAACGTATACATGAACTCTATGAAAATATATTCATGATATTTCATTTATACAGCCGAAATTTCCTCAACAGATTACTATAGCTATTTTATCCAAATAATGTACTTAGTGCACATCAGGGCGCTAGATGAGTACCACATTGGCCTGGTCATAAGGTATCGGCTTCGGTCCCAGGGAATTTTAGGTTCGAGGCTCGATTCCATCTAGAAACCGCCGTGTGAGCGAGTCTGGTGCTAAATCCATGTAGGCCACGCATCCTTCCATTGGTATCGGGTGGAAGTTTGAAGGGATGCCAGCTCAGTTTTCGTCTTCGTCATTTAACCGTGGTTCCAAATTGCAAGGTCCGCCCAGCAATAGCCCTAGTGCTGCATTGAAACGAGATGTTTAAAATTATATGACAAAGTTAGTTAATATAATTAAACTAAGTTTGTGCTAATGTACTTATGTGAATATCTTCTTATATTTTACTAATGTATTCCAGTATCATCTTGTAATAATTTCTGGATCAGAATAGAAGATTAAAGATCCACTGCTTGTGAAGACTGAGGTATATTAAAATTAGATCGAGATTCAAATATTGAGTTCTCATATTGATGTGGTATGGAGTTTTGATGAAGGGGTACCATTTCAAGTGTCCTAAACATTATTTATGATTAAGTTCTAAAATAGTCTTCGAATGTTGAGAAAGTAAATACTTCGTTTAAACTAAACATTATTTCACCCAAGCTTTTTAACTCACTCTATTTTTCAATTCAGGAAAAAAAATATTAGAAAGGTAAATCTTTTCAGAGTCATATTCCTAAGCTTGAAGACAAATTCATCTTGGATATTAGGGCAAATTGGATTCGTGATTCACTTTAAAAGTAAGCTATTTGGCTCGGGGATTTGTTATGAGATTCAGGACTCATAGAAAATTCCATTATCTTGCTTTCCGGAGAAATAAATCTCCTTTACGACAGTTGTTTTGGCAATTTTCTTTCATGTTTCCATTTTTAAAGTCTCTCAAAATTTTCTTTTCAACTTTTAACTTTTACCATTAAATACGAATTACACATTTTACTGTTAAAGTTAGCAAAATATTTCTTGTTACAATTTTTACTTTCATGAATAAGATATATGTATGAAAAAAATAGGGCTGAAAGCGTTAAAAGATTATCTCATGAATTTATTTCTGCAAAAACAATTGTTGCTGTTATTCGTGCCTACCTGTCAATCGGCATAGCTGTTTGTATGTGAATAAATAGCTAATAGAAAATAACAATTAACAGTAAACGATAACATAAAAACACAATAAATAAGATAAATTTAATATGTGTCATGATACATAATTTTCAGAACTGCGTCAAATTTTGAACTTAGTTGGTGAATGAAATAGATTTAAGTTGTATATTAAATCTTCTCAGCTATAATACGGAGCTAAACATAAAATAAATTGCGCGAGTGTACAAAAAAAAAATAAAGCAAAGTGAAAAACAAACTTACTACCTCGAAAAACAACTATGTTTCTTGAAATAATAATTAATAAACGAAATAATCTAGTTAAATAAAATTCCATATTCATTCCTCTCGTCAAAACTGTATCATTCGATGAAATTTTGGACCAAAATTGTTGCTTCATATGGCGCTTGTTATAGATAAGCCTACTGACGAAGTCAACGATTTTAAGCTGACAGAGCTTCTCCTGTTTTCAGTAGCACCATCTAGGGACAAGAATACGTCTTAACTACTCAAGCGTCACAACCCTTTTTACGGGGCTGAATTCTTTCGTGGATTTTATTAACTTATCCATAGGAAGATATACACATTCTCTAACATAACTCCTTTTTACAAAAGAGAGGTGGGACTTTCACAAATCTCACAGATAGAAACCAGGGAAGAACAACCATGCTCGAACCAGGACTCTTCGATCACTGGGGGAATCGCTACCCCTAAGGCAGGACGCCGGCTGATCAAAAATGAATTCCAATTTAAATGAAAATATTCCGTATATTTAAGTCTCATCCATTTTCCCTAAACTAAAGTTCAGTTTTCCTTATCTTTTTTCAAGAAAATAAAAAGTCTTAAACTTTAACAATGGAAACACATTGAATAAGAAATGTGAAAAAGAAATTTAAGTCAATGGAATCAAAATCGAAAGGACATTTTACAAAATATAACTGTCCTTCTACTTTTTTCACTTAAAGTATTAAATATTTTATACAACTGATTCTGACTTATCTCTTTATTTATGATTAAAAGCAATCTTGTAATTAAAATTTTAAAGTCCTAATATTATTACAACAAAATCAAAACAATTTCTATGCTTATAATTTTATTTAAGGCTTGTAAGCCTCATAGAAAAAAAAATCTTTCAATTTTAGTGTGTTAATCTTGCCCTAAAATATGTTAGGTAAGCTCAAAATTTAATGCCATGTAAAATTTGTATTCTTATTTTGCTCCTGAATAACAGCTTTATCTGCTTTATTTTTTATTAACTATTTAATAAATAAAATGATTACAAAAACAGCAACAGATAAATATTACAGGAGTTTACTTGTTGGTACTTTAGTAATTATTATTTATCACTTAAATAATAAACGTTATGGAATTTAAAATTATTAGCTATATGTTATACATAAATACGATCCCAATCTGTTGTTCATTTTAACAGAGGAAATTTAGATTTCCTTTATTCCTTACTTCTGAATTTTTTGCCAGGTATTTTTTATTATTTTATTTTGCTATGTCTAGACTGTTATGTCTGGAAAACTAGATTATTTCTTCATACCTAGATATCTAGACTACTTCTTTACTACCAGATTCTTAATCCATTCTTATATGACTTTTATTGCACTTAAACTCCTCCTCTGTTTATCCAAATCATCGGAATTTATTCTGAGAGATAAGAAGATGCCCAGTCATTTAATTACTTAATGTTTATGCATGTTTGTGAATATGCAATAATAATTAAATCTATCACTGTATATATAAAAATGTATTGTTAATTATTATAAATGACATTTATTTTCCTTTCAATTAAATTTAATTTTACACTTTCCTGAGAATGAATTTTAGATAATTAATCGAAAATCATAAAAATTCGAATGATTCTTAATTACATATTAGGCAAATTCGGAAAAATTCGATTAGTAAACAACCATTTCAAAGTATTTCCTTACTCTAAAATAAAATACCAAATTTATTCCGTAATATTTATTCAGGATGAATGGAATAGAGGAATATTATCAAATTTATTCCACTATTCCATTTATCCTGAAACATAATCTTATCAATATATAAAATGTTAATTATTCCCAATCATTTTGTTTAATTTAGCTTATTTTACGTGTGAATAGGTAGAATTTTGTTATAAATTTTTGACTCACTTTCTGTTTTATATGAATTTTTAATTTAATTTAGTTATAGGTGTTTTTTAAAATTATTTTCTAACTTTTTAATAATATTTTTGAAAGTTTAATTCTTAATTAATGGATTAAATTTTATAACTTTTGGGACTATTTTCAAAAGATGAATGCAAGATAAAAAAGACAAAAAAATTTAATAGCGTTTACATTAATGAAAGGTGTTTTAGTCTAAAATAACCCAGAAAGAAATAAAAATAAATGGCTTTCAGAAATAGGTTTTTGCTATAAAATAACAACTAAGAAATTTGAGTTCTTAACCCAAAATACGAATTCCACAACGTATCATAATAATGATTGACGCTGAAAGCAAGGCTGTAAAATTAAGATAAATAACTATTATTAACAAGAAAATTTCTAAATTAAAAAAAATTTAACACATTGTGAATGTGATTAAGGACCAATTTACTTAGATTATTCCTATCAAGGTCTCTTGGTTTTATAATTTTTTGGAGTCGAAATTTTTTATTACGAATAATTTGAATTATTCTTTTTTTTACTTGTATTTTCAAATGTTTTTTTAAGCTTTTATAACTATATAAAAAATTAAACAGTAAAATTGATTTCCTTTAAAAATAATTTATATAATAATAATTTATAAATAATTTAATTTAAGAACCTAAAAATTCGTTTTTAAATTTAATTATATTCTAAAACAAAATTATTTTTTTCTTTCATGAATAATTAAGAAAAGTCTTATGCATTCGCTATTTTAAAAGGCATATTCATAGATTTCATAGACAGGCATAATTTCGAGCAATGATCTTTTCAGATACAAGAATGCTAAAAAAAAATAATTTTCTTCGGATATTTTTTTTATTGGGATACTTTATCTTTGTAAATACTAAAAGTAAAAACTGATAGAGACGTTGAAGACCTCATTAGTACTAATATCAATTTTATTTTCTGCTACAACAGCGAAAAGGCGTTCAAATTATGGTGACAAATTATTTGCTTACATAACATCAAATCTTAGTGCTAACGCATTCATATCCTAAATACTTCATTCTTTACACTAAGACCAAACAACTGCGTTCGTCATTTCATTCATAAACAAAAGATGAAGCATATATGATGTTAAAAACAAACGAAATTTTATTTGTTCTTATAGTGTTTGGAATAACCTAACTTCTCTTCAAAATATCCTACAAAACATTTTAATGCTCAAGTATGAATATTAAATTGTAAAATTTATGACAGACAAAAGCTTGAATGGAGGACAATAGCTAGCCTTCGATTTGAAATTTTAGTGTCTATAGTTTATTTTAAATTATAATAGACTTTTTATTTGTCTTATGTCAAACTAATTTATAGAGGTTAAAAATATCTAAAATGTGAATTGAATCTTTGGCATTTTTTTAAACAATGCGCTTGCAGAACTATTAATATATCATGAAGAAATTTTGTATGTGTTTATGGACAGTATATTGTAAAATGTGTTGATTCAAACATTTTATACTTTAAAGAAATCTCAAAAATAACTAGTCAATTTTTAATTGCCATGCTAAAAAGTTAATCATCTGACTATAAGTCTATCCATCATCGGGCATTTGAATGTCATTACTCAAAAGTGAAACAATGTAGATAAATGAAATTCAGTAAGTGGTCTTGTAATCCACATTTCAAATTTATACTTAAATTTCGTACAATTGAAAAAAAAGGTGAGCAGAAGGAATTTCGGGATTCTTCAAAACTTTAAAACGCGTCATATTGTGTAATTACATGGAAGAAGATGACAAAAAGAGTGTTAATGTACATTTCCACTCGCCTTTTAACTCGCACACTTTCCACTACCATTAAATCACTAAGTGAGTGCGCTTCCTACCTCAATGCAGTATTTAATGCATGTGGGAAATTCTAGGGAAAATACTTTCAATTGGTTTGGTAAAAGATTCCTCTGCAACAGACCGCTTGAAGTTTAATTGCGATGTAGCATTTCAAAACCACTTTAAATTATCGAATAATAAACCTACAGAAAATTATTTCCGTATTCAGTTTAGCAAAAATTCAAAATGGTTACAATTTTAAATTGCATTAAATTTTTATTTTAGGTTTTAAAAAAATTGCATGTAGAATATATATTTAATTGCATATAACAATATGAGATGTTTTACAACAGCTTTGAACATTATTTATCATATTTTGGCGGAAAATATACCATATTTAGTAAAAAGAATTCTTGGTCAATCTTTTCTTAGAATATTTGATCTATCCAATAACGTTCAAAAGGCTTTTGCTTAGCTAGAAAGAAGTGTATTTACATAACATTGAGCTCATAAATAAATGGGATGCATTTATGCAACAGGAAACCAAACTATACATTTATGTGATGCAGCTGTTTTCGTAAAGCATTGCAAAAAGGAAGCTTTTTAGCTATGTTTTTCAAAATAATTCATTGAATAAACAAATAACGTGTTGCTCAACGAATGGTAGTTGGATCATCTTTGCATTCAGAAATAAATACAGAATATTCATAATACGGATTTAAAAAAACATTTAGCAATATGTTGACTTTAGTACCAGAAATATTTTTCTAAGCTTTTCGACTATTACAGTTTATTCCGGTATGTGCAACTGATGTAGGACAATATGTAATAATAAAAAAAGCAATATTTAAAATTACTTTCTGATCATCATTATTTATTTACTTGATATAAGGCGTTTAGTAATTATTTTCATTTAGTATAATTGTAATAAATGATATTAAGTGATTTATAATAAAATAAAGATAAAATTATTTGAACCAACAGTATTGAAATCTATCTACATCAGAATTACAACTAATGCAAACAAATACTTTTGCTCAAAATTTTCAAATTAAGCATGGAAAACCCATTTCTTAAAACCCATTTTCATTCCCTTTATCATTATTGTGGCCCTTGGTGGATAGTTTGTCATGTCTTAGATTCAGGGTTTTAATTTAATTTAGTTTAGTTTTATTAACGTCCCATTTTCAAAGCAACTCGACAGCTCTTTTCAGACATTTCCCATAACTTAAAACCGCGATCAGATGACGGGAATAACATTTGACCTCCTCTCCAAACTACACCATGCTAAAGAGAGGACGTTTGGTTTCGATGGATTCAATGTACACCAAACTCACTTGCACGATAGTTCTTCGGTAGAATCGGGTCTCGAACCTGAAGCCCTTTGGTTCCAAGGCCGAGAGCTTACCATCTGGGCTCCCGATATCATTTTAAAATTGTTGTTTAAACAGGCTTGTTATAAGCTAAGTAGAATGGGGTTCGATGTTTTTCCACGGTGCAGTGCGGAATGCCAGTCTGGGCCTTATCTTCGTCTTTTAACACTGATCATAATTGCGTGGTCATCTCGATAATTATCCTAATATTGCTTTGTAATAGGATGATAAGTAAATGTATACCATAATATGTCATCAGTTTTTGCTACATGGATCTCCATGAGCAGGAACAAGCCCTTTCGTCCTTTTTCAGAATCTATATTTAGTTCAGCATTCTCTTTTTCTTTTTTTTACCTTGAATTTTTTTCCGTTCCCTATCTTTTCTTCTCATTTTTATTCCCAATCATTTATCGTATTCTTTTTTTTTCATTGTTTCATTATTAGATAGATGAATTAATATTGATATTTAGTTATTTAAAATAGAATTTCTATTAAGCTCTGCCATCTTTGTAAAGATGGCAGAGCTTGCTCTCTGCAGAGGCATATTGATTTTGAAAGCAATACCTCTTATTCCTTGAATCAAAAGCAGATGTAGTTAAATGTCGAAAAATGCAATATGCTAGAATTTGTTCCTAGATTTTGTTAAAACCTGTCTTATCGCATTGTTTCGGACATTCTTGTATATTTATTAAAAATTATTGCGAAATGTAAAAAATATTAAAGCAACTTTTTGCTTAGGAAACGTAAAGCATAGTACATACATAAAATAAAGTAATAAATAAAGACAATTTTTAAAAATTATCTAACACATATTAAATTAGAATTTACAAAATATTTTTCTGCTTCCATTCAATAGCTAAAAGGGGAATCAATGACTTTTCGGCTGAGCACTAGTGCCGACATAATAAGGCCTATTTTAAAAATTATATTTAGGGAAAATTCTGATTAAATGTTTTTTTAAAAAATAACAGCGTAACTACAACTGCTCCTAGAATCTTTACATTTTTGCAAGTCTGTGTAATTAATTAAAATGTTTTTAAAAATCAAAGAATATCTAAGAAATATTTTAAATATTTATCCGTTGTTTTACGGCTTTCAAGTGGGAAAAAATTAACCGAAGCGTTATTATCTAGAAGACAAGGATTTCAAAAAAGTGTCAGAATAATTCGAAAACAAATATTTTTATTATAAATTTGTCTCAGTATTTATGTTTCCATGAATAAAGTAAAATTCCTTTCGTAAAACACTACCTTGACCCAAAGAAAAAAATGCAGTTTTCCAGGCACAGAAAGAATGTAATAAACATAACATGTATCTTCAGTTGGAATCTTTCTCATTTATTATTTAGTTTTGCATTTATTTATCCATTAATTGGATGCGTGAATTTTTCACCTATGCATTTAAATCTTTTTTTCTTTCATAAGATATACAACATTTGTGTAAGAACATTTCATTTAAAGTAATTATTAATTCTCTTTCAGCGTTGTATTATGTCTTAAAATTGTTTTCTTTGTTTCAGCTTGTGTTCATTTTGTGTATTTAATAAAAAGAAGATTTTATACGTTTTATAATATTTTATTTCTGTTTTACAGAATTTAAGAGATATCGGCACTTTTGTTCACAATAAAACGATGTTTTTCCTTATAATGCCTATGAAAAAGTTATCAGTTTGAAAAAGGATATTTTATTACTTTTCTTTTATTTATTACAAAGGATTTGAATAATAATTATGTAAATCGTGGATAACTTCTTACATTATTACTACTTAAAACTGATCTGAAACCATTGAAAAAAGTTGTTGTAGAAGATATCAAAACATTAAAAACTGGAATGTAAATTGTTGAGTGAAACTGTGGGATTAAGAAAATTCATTAATTTGAGAAGACAATTTCGTCATCTCTTGAAAATTTCATGAAATGAATCATATACGTCCATATCTGAATTCTTTTTACTGATTTAATATATTTTACAACATTTTTAACAACATTCAATTCTAAGAAAAAGCCGTCTAGGCAGCAGACAGACTAGGTAGTTGCCTATAACCGAAGGGCTGAGATGGGACAGCTGGCACGGCGATTAGAAAATGCAATATGCCAATTGCCAAGTAAATGAGTTTGTAAAAATTGTCTATAAATTACATGCATTTTACTATGAATTATAAAGTATTAGATCTATAATATATATTTATGTTGAATCATTGAATAAAGCGCAATCAGTTACATATTAATAATATACTTTAAAAATTAATTATTTATTTAATGTGATATATTTCAGACTTCTTAAATTCTGTAAAATAATAATATTTAATGTTATATTTACTTTACTATTTCTTTCTAATGAAACGTAATAATTACATTATTTTTATGTATGGAAACATGTATTAATATTCAATTAATGATTTATAATATACTTCAAATATGCACACTGATTCATGTTACTCTTTTCAAAAAACAAATAAAACTAGTCAATAATAATTAAAAATATCTTAAAATTGGGAATATATTTTGTTGGAAGGATTTCTATTATATGTACTGACTAAGACCTGCTAATTATTAATTAAAATGGACGTATATATGCTGAAGCTCTACAAGTCAAAATTTTTGATTTAGAGCTATCAAATTTTGTACAGATATAAAAGATTATGAGAATTCATATCTCCGAGATGTTATTTCTAGTGTCGATTCCAATTTTAATTAATTAAAAATTCAGCGGAGTTTTCATTTTATTTCATAAGTTTCGAAAATATTAATAAGCAGAACTAATTTTGATAATGCAATTTTTAAAAAAATTTCTTTTTAATAATAATATTTTTTCTGCATATATATTCTAAATTTTGATCATTTCTTTCAAAGATTTTTCTATAGTTTTCAATTGAATATTTCCTTTTTTGGCATAAATTTCAATTTTTTTGTTTATTAAATACGCAATCGCGTCATTTTTTGTACTATTAAAATCTAGCAAAACAATTATGTTTATTGTCTACGCAGTTTGCATGAAAAATAAGAAAGTGAAGTTACAGTATAGCGAAGGGCAATGCGTAGTTAAGAGATAGATTATCCCGATAATTACAATTTAATAACGCTACGACACCAGAGTTAACTCTATTAGGAAGGCCCATTAACAAAATAAATAGAACAAGTGTAAAGTTATTAACATAGACAGGCTCTGAAGTCTATCTCAATTTGAAGCTTAAAAATACTTGTTTTGGGAATCATGCATATCAAAGTTGTGCGTGGGCGATTCGAGAGAAATTCAATGCAGGCAAGCCATCTGTTCCCTTGAGTCGAACCTATTTTAGTTGGATGTCCCACTTTTATTTTATATCATCTCCACTTTTTAATACAGCGTCTTTGAATTTGTAGGATTTGGTCTTTGAGAAATACCATCCAAATATTTTTTATTTTCTATAAAACATTTTCTTTTTTAAAAGCTTTCAGTATTATTCGCTAATTCTTTCTACTTGCGCCTGAAATCGGTTTTAATCATAGCCCTCGGATTTCATTGTTTTTTAAATGAATATTTTTATTTTCATTTTAATATTTGAAAATTTTGTTCATCCACGATTTATCTTACTTTATTATCCCGATTTTTGTAAATTTTATATATTTTTATGGCTTTTTGAAAAAGCCATATGGTTTGCTTTCTGTAGTAAAGTCAAATACGGCTCTTGCGTTTTTGACTATACTATAGCAAGTGTGTATTCTTGCAAGTATAAACAACACAAACCATCTATCGTAATATTGTTAATTTTTGAGATTCCTTCACTGACAAAACAGTTTTTTTAAAAAAATTCATTAAAAATTTTCATGCAGCTAAAAATAATTGTCAAAAGTTATTCGCGTTATATTAAAATTATGCAATAGCTATGGCTTACTCTTATTCCATAAATTTGTTTGTATGTTTTCATGTCTTGAGATTGAACATATGAGTATTTTGCGGTCCCAGACAATGCATATTATGTGCATTTCTTTTAATAAATTTTATTTTATTTATTTTTACTTTTCAGTATATTTTTCTGAAACGTGATTATGATTTTAAAAATAGCAATAATTTGTTGTAGCCTATTTTTTGAACTTTTTGAAAATGTTTATATTTATTTACTTAAAATGATAATAATTCGCTGTAGACTAATTTTTAAAAGTGTTTTAGTAATTTTTTTCATTAAAATTATTATATTTACTTATAAACTGTTTGTTTTTATTACTTATGTTTGTAAATTAAAAATATAAACATGCTTATATTTACTTATTTAAAATACTATGTTTATGTTTTATCATGTAAATATTATGTGTATGTTTTTATTATGCAAATGTTATGTATATTGTATGTCATTTTATACGCTTAAATTTTATTTAACGTGATTATTTATTATGACACAGGCCTATTTTGCCCTCAATATTATTTCAGCATAGTCTCGGTATTTAAAATTATTGTTAATAATTAATTGAACATAATGAAATTTATAAGAATCTGACCAATTCTGCTAGACAAAAATTTTAATATTATATACCTCATAATTTTTAGAATTAGTATTTTTTATTTATTTATTTATCAGAAATTAAGATAACATTTTTTATCAACCAACCGAAATGACTCCAGACAGATGTTTTGTTTACCCAGACGAAATTTCGTCACTATTCTCTTGGGTCTAATACTTCTTGCAGATCGAACATTTCAGTGTACACTCAGAAGAAAGACATTTCAACTCAACATTAAAAAACTGAAATTCTAAAGTCAATGAATTTAATAATGTGAGATCTGAACAAATATAATTTTATTAGTGTACTAAAAATTAGTGATTATTTTAATTTTAATCATTTTCTATTTTTTTAGTCATTTAGTTGAAACTCATTATTATAATTTTATTATTATTATTATTATTATAAAATTTCGGGGAAAAAATATTTTTTTGAAATTTGTGTCAAATATTGCCAACAATAAAATTTAATCCAAATAATTGATCAATCGATAACTAATTTCTGAAAAATAGCAAATCGAGAACACTCGAATTCACATTTCGATTACAAATTTTTGTCTTTACAGGCATAAAGCAAATAAATCTAAATAAAAGTGAGCAGAAATTCACATATGAGCTTCACATAAACCTACAATACATTAAATATTCAAGAGAAGAAATTAAATATTATAATTACATTTTTTTAGAGGTCTAAAATATGTAGATACGTCATAATCCCAAAATTTAATATTTGATTATCTTATTTCGTATATCAGAAACTTGAGAGTATTTCTAAATTTCATTATAGCAATTTTTATGTGTAAAAACGATATTGTATAAAGCCTTCAATTTTCTTAGCATTTTTGGAAAAACGTTCCGTGATGTCTCCATGTTTTCACTTTTATAGCAAAATGAAAATTGATAGCGGGAATTTCATTTATTTATTTTGCCGTTATGGAGAGAATAATTTTGTTTTGGGGAAATTTAAATTTAAGAAATTAAAAAATTGTTTCGAAAAAATTTAATGCATGAATAAAAAATAGTAATAAATAAAAATGAATAAATACTGGAATTATTTTGAAAAAAAAAGACATTTGAAAATCCATATACCACCCAGTTTCAAAATATTTCATTTGCACTTTCTTGTAGCGTATAATTTTTTCCCTCTCTTTCAGGTTAGAGTTTTTCCTTAAAAAATCTCCACCCGTTGAAGTAAATTTCATTTTCTATCGAATCCTCTCAAAAAGCATCGATAGAGACATCCAAAACATATAAAAACACACAACCCTACATTTGGCGAGGTTTTGGCGATTTCGCAAAACAAAGGCTTGGCAAAAGGTAGAAAAAAAGCCATTCACCTCTTGCTCAATAACATATTACGAGGAAACAGCTTAATTGAACGCATGTGTCTCATCAACTAAATCAGAGAGCGAACTGCACTTAGCACGTGCGCATATATAAATGATGTAAAGAAATTTAAAATTAAAGTAATTGTTGATTTATAATAAATTAATTAACTCTAGCAGACATTTAACGGTCTTATTTACAAAATAGTAGAAAACTGTAAATGAAACATTTAGTTGAGATGATGTTAATATTGAAACGAAAATCATATTTCTGACCCAATGTAAATAACATATATGAAGTTATAATGAGAAAAATATTTGACGTAGAAAACGATTCACGATGTCTTATTACACATTTAGAAGAAAGGAAACGCTTGCTTTCTGTTAAAATAATGAAATGCTTTCTGAAAATAATAAAATTAAATTTAAAAAAGAGTTAAATCAAACTTCATATAGTTTGAACAATTTAAAAGATCGTTTAGATAATAATATTTAGATTGTAGTATATGATGTCCATATTAATTACCATTTTGTGGCCTCTTCGCGTACAGCTTCCTTTTTAGGCTTTTTGGAATTCTTGATATACTCCTTTTTCAGTTCCATTTTCTCAATGAAAATACTTATTATAAATCGTGTTCGTTCAATTTTTAAAATATTGTAACACATTTTCAGTAAAATAATTCAATCCAATAAATAAAGATTGTTATAAAATGTATTGCACTTAACATGTAGAGAAAAATACGCTACTTTAAGAAATTATTCAATAGCATTAAAGAACGTATTAGTAAAGGTTATAAAATAATGTTTTTAGTATTTTCAACACAGATAAATGCATCCCTGCTATTCACAGTGTAATGGATAAATTAATTTCTTCATTAAGCGTTTACGAATATTTCAGAATAAATATACTTTTCAAATTAGTATTGTTGAAATTAAATGTTTTTAATAAAAATATTGCGTTTTCTAATCATTCGTTGTCCTAAATTTTTAAAAAAGAATTTTGTGCTCTATATTTATTTACAAGTTTCGCATATAATGAATTTTTTAATTCTTTTAATTCAGATGAATATATCCTTGCAATTATAAATAAGTAAATTCATTCATTAATATTTTTAAATAACTATGTTTCTCAAATCAGTGGTGTTGAAATCAAAATTAAAAAAAAAAAAAGAATAAAAAATTGTTTTCTAATCATTGGTTGCCATAAATTTTTAAACATATTTTTGAGTTCTATATTTACTTACATAATTTATCTTCACCTCATTTCAATCTATATTTATTTTTGCAAATACAAATTTAATAATAATATTAAATAATATTAAATATTATACGTAAATGTTTATTAATCTTAAAAATTATACAACAATTAAATTTTGGAAAATTATTCTAACAACTTTGTTACATTATTTGATACAAAGCAAATTATTCTTTTTTGTTGTTTCATGAATTAGGAGCGACAGATTCTAGATTTAGATAGGGAAGCATCTATTGATGAATATAATATAGCCTCAGTTTACTTTATTTGCTATCTTTATAACAAAATAATCTTTTCAATGTTTATTTAAAATTTTTAAATGATTTTTATAAACTCTACTCTTAAAGAAAAATGTGTTTTATTTCAATACAATCATTATACAACAGAGTGATATACGTTCATCCAAGAAAAGAGTTACTTCAAAAATGCAAATTTATTTATGTTAAACTAAAGTTGACTATTAACTATCTAAAAAACTCGAAGCATAAAAGGCATAATCAGTTTTCTTTTAATAACTAAACGAAAGTTCCATTATCAGTTTTATTTAATTTCCTTAAAAAATTAAGGAACCTTTAGTGTTAACCTAATTTAATTAGGAATTTGTTTTGTGAAGCGTCAGTAATACGTACTTTGTCTCTAGATACCCCAAACTTTCAGTTTATTAACTAATTTAAATTATATTATATTTTAATGCAATGCAA
Organism: Argiope trifasciata; assembly: GCA_026543055.1. Lineage (NCBI taxonomy): Eukaryota > Metazoa > Arthropoda > Arachnida > Araneae > Araneidae > Argiope > Argiope trifasciata. The sequence continues at coordinate 2,104,683 of JAPMOQ010034295.1, forward strand.
ATATATATTTTGGTGATGAAAGAATAAAAATTAAATTGCACGTTTTTATCCACTTTTCCTTATTTTTAAAAAATTACAAAAATTATTAAAAATTACCTTTTATTGAATCGTTTATTTTAGTAAATGTGGCTTACTTAATACTCTTACAAAACAATCAATATTTGCTTACATTAAATTTGAAAATTAATATTTGACCCTTTGTAGTGAATCCTTTTTTAGTTAATGAGCACATGATATAATGAAACGGTTAAAGAATAGATGTTTATACATTCTGAGAAATGTCGTGATGCTCTCATTGCAATAAAAACATATCGCCTCTCTGAAAAAGCAAATGCAACTGTCACATGAAAACCTCGTGCTTACAAGTCATAAGTGCTAAATCGTAAACAATCCTGAAATATCAACCAAGCATGACTCTGCACTAAATTTGCAGCTGCCTGGGAACTTTCCCCTTGTATTCCCAAAAATAGAAAAAAAATCACCTGTCCTAATAACAGTTTCGTTATATAATAATGTTTTCGTGATTAGTCACGTTAATAAATAAGCGGAGTTAGATACGAAAATAGAGTATTTTCACCAATTTGCATATTCTGTTTTACATTTTAAATGTGAATGCCATTTGTTTAAAATATAACAGGCGGGGAAAAAAGCCTTTATTTGTTCAAATTTTATCATATACCGGTGAATTAAAGAGTGTTTGTAAAACTTGAAATATTTAGAACTAGTAATTGATATTATAAATATTATAGGGAAGAAGACACAGTTTAAGAAAATATTTTATTTAAAAAGATTTAAAAAAAATAAAAATAAAAAAATAAAGCTCAATTTTAAACTGAAAATAAAGATTATATATATAATCAAAAGAAAGAAAGAAGCTGGACTAATGCCGGTTGTAGTCTCGGCTAGTTATAAGATGGACAGTAGGCAGTGCATGCGTAAAAAGTCTGAAAAATGCTGTTAGATTGGAGGCAAGTAATTGTCCCGACGGGACAGGAACTTATCGCTGTAGTGTTCTTTTTTCCTTTACTGCGCATTCGTTTGTGCAAGTTGATGGGGTTTTATTTTTGGTTGTTGTTGCTTTGTTTTGGCATGAAAAAATTGATATCTTATCTGTAATTCCGACATTTACTGCTCTTTTCTCTGTCTGATACAAGATTGTGTTTCTTTTTTTTATTTACCATTTCTTTTTTATAATTTTACGTCCATTATTTTAATACAATACTCAGTGAAAAAAAACTCTAAAACTATAATTTGTAGTCAGGCATGGAATGCCTGGATTAATCTGAATTTATGAAATTGTGGCAAACATTTAAATCAGTTCCTTTATGGGCATGCACTGCATACTGGTCCTTTTAAACTAGCCAAATATAAACCCGGCATAAAGAACATGCAGCTTAGAAATTTTTCTGATCAATTTCTGCATAACTGCCAATAAATGTTTTTCTGATTCTTTATTGTTATTTTTTGACTAATTTCTTTCCAAATTAAAAAATTTAGTCCTTGTGTATTTTACTGTCATAAAATAAGAATTTAAATTATTTATTTCCGCTTTTAAAATACAGCCCTATTAATAAATTATATATAATTAAATTTAGAAGGCAAAAACCCGATTAATTCATCCACCAAAGTCATTATTATTAAGAAATTATTATTCTAGGAAATTTCATTATTCTTCTAGGAATAATGGTTAAGTTTTCCAAAATTAATTTGTACATAACCCTCGAATGGTAATATCAGGTACATATTCATTTTATCGGAAAATGTAATCAATTTGACTACTTTATTTATTATTTATTCCATTAAAAACACTGCATTAAGGTTAATTCATTTTGAAGTTTGTTCTTATTTAGTTTTTTTTTAAATGTATTTCTCCTTTATTTAAATGCAAAGCAAAGATGGATAACGTACGACTTCACAAATTAATTTTAGAATTTATTATGCAGTGCGTTTATTTAAAAATACTAGAGCTCAAAGAATGATGTGAGATTTTCAACTGCGAAATGATTTATATGAAAAGGACGTGATCTTTGGCATATTAAATATAAAAATAATCTTTAATCAAAATTTATCAATTTGCTCTTTGTAGCCAGAAAAAAAGAAACTGTGTAACCATACTTGTTTGAAGATAGCGATGTTAATTTAAACACATCGCTAGTTTCTTTTTTTTTTCACTCGCTAACAAAACAATGATCTCTTGAATCATAAAAAACTATTGCCTCTTCAACTAAACCTTCAAAACAGATAAGTAATTAATTAATCTACCGGATTATCTTTTTCTATCAATTTTAATCTATTCCTAAGCAGTTTGCTTCAAAGGCAATTATGACATTTCCGTCCTTTAAATCAACTGAACAATAAAGATAGTGTTTTATGCTTGATTTCATATCTCTGAATACATTTTCAATTTTTATTTTCTTTAATGGGTGGAGAAGTATCAGCTTGAAATGCATTAACTGAATGTGCTTCCTTGACGTAATTTTTGCCTTAAATTTGTTGTTCCAATAATTTTTCATAATTCATTGATGAATTCACAATCTTCTATTTTGCTTTCGCATACAAAATATATATATAGGAAGCATTGTAATCATGAAAAAATTCAATATTTTGATTAATCTTCAAGTTTCAAACCGTTCAGAGTCCAAAAAAACACATTTTTGGAGAGTGACAATAATTGACATATATTACAGTAGCTAAATTGCTTAAAAATCACACTAAGCACTAGGATTGGAACAATGAGTGAGCTTTCTAGAGATCGAAAAATCGCTATATAGCACTGATTAGAATTCTAAAGCATTGGAATGAAATGATATTACTGTTGTGAAGAAATAAAAAGAAGTATTTACTAGGCCATAGAAATAAATAGAAGCTATGCAATAAAATATAAAGGACATAGAGCGATATCTATGTCCATCTGTAACACAACAACTCAGAAATGCTGTGAATATGGAAAATTTTCATACTTGTCATTTACAGCCAAAGTTTTAAATTTATATCAAATTTTGAATAAAATCTATTCAGAGGAAATTTATTCAATTGTTCGATTTGTCGATTTATTCTATTGAAATTCTCTGCTTCAGATTCTAAATTGAATTAGTAAAATACAACGATATCTGTTTTTGAGTTTAATTCAATATGTAATAAAAAGCAGCATGTTAACATGAAAATTTTTTTTGCATACTATGTTTGAAATCATTCTTCCATAAATGAATTCATTTCTAATTTTAAAACGCTTGCAATATATTTTCAAGAGGGTCGGTTAAACAAATAATTTTATTTTAAATAAGCATAAAATTAAAAGTGATTGGTAATAATTGCACATCATACATAGAGTGATTTATCAAGCTCACTAATTCTTTGACGTTTTCAAATATAAGTTAGCATTTGTAAATAAAAAAAAATGAGATGCATGATTTTATTATTATTGTTATTTATTTTCATTCAATTAATTTATTTATTTGAGGACAGCAATTTCATATTAGAAACATTTGATTTTGGGAGTTTGGAAGTTTCCTTTCTATTTAGTAACAATGAGTAACAATTTTCTCTTTTCAATAGATAATGTTGTTTATTTTGCATTTAAAAATTTCAAATTCCACATTTCACAACTTATTTGAATTATGAAATAGAAACATTTCTTTTCTCAAAGCTAAAAATACGTATCCTTCAATCCATATTTTGTTTACTTTCAAAATTTTAGGAGAAGAATAAATTTAAAAGTAGCAGACGATAATTTTTATTTCAAATAATAGGCTGTTTTCTGAAATGTTAATCCAAAATTAAATTCCTTTAAAAAAATCAAATAAAATCGTTTTTAAAATACCTAAATATTGTCTGCCTATGAAGTATTTGATTCATACTGCCATATTTCGCTTCTCTAAAAGCATTCTAAATTCAATGGTATAGAGCGACAAATCCTCAACCATTCGCAGTAATCCTTAATGAGCTAGCGCTGTAATTTCCTGCTTTCCAGGTTAACTAGATATTCCACCTATTCAAAATATTTTAATCTAGTGTTTGACAATTCCAGATTTCGGAATTCAGAACTGGAGTTGTGCATTGCGAATAATATACTATGTAATTATGGTTATTTGTGTAAGGCAATATTGTAATTCAAGGAACGTATCTAAACACACCTAAATCAATGAGTGTAGTAAATTGCTCTTTTCTGCACTATTTTAGATTTAAATGAAAACTAAATTATGTAATTTAGAGAATTAAGATGTAATTTATCTTTAAAGAATTTCTTATTTGTTTTTAAACCGAAAATCTTTATTTAACGTAACCGACTACGTTCGAAGGAAAAATTTTGAAAAATTCGATTTTTTAAAAACTTCTTTCGGTTTTTAGATGTATTATCAATTATAAACTCTATAAATACAAAAATATTATCTGAAAATATGATATATTTTGAGAAATATAAAAATTAGTAGTAAATTTTACTGAAATTTAACCAAAACGGTTAACACTCTACACAAAATTGTAATGTAACAATCTTATTTTTCTTTGTACACAAGTTATAGAATACAATGATGAATGAAATGAACCAAAATCTAATGAAAACTTTGAGATGCAAAGAAGTGACGGGTAAAAATATACGTATGCATGCATTTTTTCCATAAATTCACAACTTATTTTTTCTAAAAAACCCTATAAATGAGAAACTATTTCACCAACAATTAAAGTTTTGGCTCATTTCATTGCCCATTTGGCTCATTTCATGAAATTTTTATGTAAATACCTCTATTAGTTTTTGGGATATCGAGCTAATGGTGGATAATTTTTATGAAAATTAAAATTGAAGTTAAAGTCAAATTTTAGCTGAAAAATATATTTTGCTTAAAATTCCACTGCATAATACGTTAGACCTTACTTTTCTAAAAAAAATCAAACTGTTTTTTGAAGAAAAAGTCTGAATTACAAGAAATAACCCTTTTAAAAAAATCGCCAATATGGTCGAATAGAAACGTTTTTAACGTAGGCGGATACCTTAACTGTTTTTAGAAATTAAGATAGAATCGCAGTTAATTATCTGAAAATGATAAATCCTCCAGAATCAATTCTTTTTAAGAAATTACCGGAAATAAAGCAAAAATAATATAAGATGCTATATAAATATTTATTGTTTCCAATATTATTATACAAAATATCTTTGTGCAGTGTCATAAAATGTTCTTTTCTTTACGATCAGTAAAGTAATATTTCTTTTAATAAAGTAATATTAAGTCTGATAATATTTCTTTTTCAGGATATTGATGGCATCGATCCTGTGCCGCTAAATCATTAAGACTGTCTCTCTCCTCCGGGAGCTATAAGAAAGGATAAACCCTTATCATCATTACCGATTAGATGCTTGTTTTACTACACCAAGTCGTTTTTGTGGATCATGTTAATCGCTAATGAGATAGTAAAAAATGTTACATTATGGGCGGTGGAAATCTATCTCATCCAATCAATATTCGCATTTCATATTTTGAAAAAAAAATGAGATTTCCAGTTTATCAGACAATAAGTTTCGATTGATATGAATATTATAAGTTAACATATTTCAAGGCCATCAATAGCACTGATCGTAAAATATTGATACGGATCGAAAAAAGAAAGCTTAGAACGCTCCGTCCAGTGACTTTACTTTTACTTTGACCTCCATTATTCAAAACTCTGTAGGATGATACTCGCTTTAGAAAATAATTTCAGATTTTCTTGAAAGGAATAATCTTAGGAGAAATGTGGATCTTCATATCTCTGTAAAAGAAAATGCCTTACTTCATATGGAAATTAATTCAAATCCAAGACTACGCTTTCTTAGGCGTTCTGGATTAGGATAGCGCGTCTTTCCCTTCATCTGGGCATCAAGAGTTCGAGTTTTGATTCGTGTATGCTTGTTCGTCCCTTGTGTTCTATCTGTGAGATGTGTGAATGAGCATCCCTCTGTGAAAAGGGGATGTGCAAGCGAATGTACGTGCCATATGAGATAGAAGTCAGACTTCTGCCTTCGGGTGCTCAAGGATCTTTACCCTCAGAAGATACTGCATACAGGGATACGACATCATAATCAGCACTTTTAATGTAAAAGATTTTACACTTTCCCATGAGGCCTTTACTCATGAATTTGTCTAAGTATACTTAACTAAAAAAGGAACATAAGCTATCGCGCGAGCGCGCGTGTGTGTGTGTGTGTGTGTGTGTGTCCGTCCGATGAACACTAAATGAAGAAACCAGTTTATATTTCATGGCAACAGTGAAATCTCATATTGAAAATTACTCACCATTTTTTTTTCAATCTAAAGTAAAAACATTCTTCTTCGACTAAATTGGCATTATTAAAAATATTTTAAACCTTCAAAATACTGTGAAAAACATTTATGTGCATGTGTATTTTCTAGTTCTATCGTTAAAAACCACCAAATTGTTCTTCATTTCTAATTATTTAAACTTATGATTAAAATTCTTTTAAAAGTCTCTCTTAGGAGCACATATTTATCCTTCAATAATATCGATGCCTTACTCATTTAACAAATCTATATTGTGTTGTTGTGACGGGATACTAACCCAGGACGCCTAGATCACGGGGACGACGCCCTACCCCTATACTAGGATGCCGGTCTGTCTATTAATGCACACATTCTTCTTCTGTATTAGGATAAATGCAGAAAACAAATGCGATACAAATCTTTTTTATTATCAATTTTCTTTAAAAAAATAATGAATACTGTTTTTGAATTCGAAAATTTGAAGCAAAAGCTATTAGTTGTCTATAATAATCGTCATAAATAAGTCGGGGAAAAATCCACATTCAATGAAAAGCTTTTAAACCCCATACTGCGTAGCTAAATCACTTTTTTCATCGTTTAAACGCTTGACAAGTCATCACGTCCTAAGTAAATCGCATACAGCCCAATTAAGGGTTGTTTCGTGAAAAACGTTTTCTTGGGGGATTAGAATTTCACGATGAAAGGTCTGAAGTTTGGTAATTATGCATGTGTCATTATTGGCTGAAAGCTTATAAGCTAGGTTTGAAATTCTTTAATTAGTTGTTTGGAACAGTCTATGGATTATCTCTTAAGTTAAACATTAGCAAATAATTGCTTACATTCCTTAAACGTCAGCACGTTTCTTATAAAACTAATCAATTTTAAATTTGGTAAAACAATCGAAGAGAAATTGCCGTTTTAATGATAAATGAGAGTTTTTCTGTAGATCTTATGTTATCATTATGGATATTTCAAGGTTCCTTGAATGTAATAAGTTTTCATTGCGTTTTATTCCAAGCGTTATCGTTCGTTTTATTGATTACAGACACGGTTTGCTAATGACAATTTAATAACATCGTTTTCCATTCAAGATTTCTTTATTTAAGGCAAATTCTAGAATTCTTTTATTTAATTCTTAATAACTACTAATGGCTTCCAGAAATTGCGTTAAAAATTTCTGACGATCAAACTGAAAGATGGAGAAATAGCAAATTTGTTATCAGCAGTAATAATATATGATTAAAAGTAAGCGGCTAAATTTTGTGATTTCAATTCAGATTGATAGTTAAGAGGAAATGTAATTGGTACTGGGAAAATTAGAAAAGTTGTGAAAAAATTATTGGATGTAATAAAATAATTTTAAAACATTTTTACCGAAGTTCTCAAGTTTTGTGGAAGTTAGAATATTTTCCATTCAATCAACATAAAGCTTGAAAAGGAGAAGGGAAAAAATTAATGTCAGAAATTGACTACTCCAAAAAGTACACGGATAAAAGTGAATGCCCAAACCATCGTGATAGCAACACTGGCGGGAACTGTGGTTGTATCCTAAGGGCCTTCACCGGCCACGGTACAGTCCTTCTCGTATGAAGCACATCTCATCATCGATGGGAGGAAGCCACCTCCAATCTTTTCTGTCAACAGGTGGCGAAAATCAACCATCGTATCGGAAGTTTCTAATCATCATTTTT
>JAPMOQ010034295.1:2127624-2183134 GCA_026543055.1 Argiope trifasciata
AAAAAAAATTATCACTTTTAAACCCAAAACAAATTTTACGTAAATTCTATTATTTATTTTATATTTTTATTGTACGACTTTTATGTCAAAAATGTTGCAATCTGTTTGATTTTTAGAATAGCTTACTTAATTTTTGAAGTTATTATTTTAAATATTAAAAAATTTTTTAATTATAAGTAATTTTATAAAGTAAATAAAATTCCTAATTGTTTATTTCTTAAAAACACTTTATAAAAATTGTTAAATAAAAATAAATCTGATGCCATATTTTCTTTTATTTTATTAATTTAAAAATTGCCATCATATCTTATTAAAACGATCTGCGTCATTGAAATTAATTCTTTTCGATACAATATAATTTCATATATAAAACACTTTTTCTTTATTCAAACATTAGATTATTTCTAGCCTAATTCAACAAGGCGAGCGCAAGAAAATTAACAAAAATTCATGGATTTTCTTATTTTTAAACTATAACACTTAAGCGAGGTTGTATGTGTGCGTGTGTGAATATTTTTACTCTTTCTTCTTAATCATAATAATTTGCTCATATTGTTTGAACAGTCGTCACGATGTCGGGTGATTTAAAATACTTTTTTACACCTTTAATTATTTTACTAATGCTTAGTCAACTTAACTTTGGTTAATTTAAAATACTTTCTGTGAACAGAAAACTGTTTTAGCTCTTTAAACAAAATATGAGAGTGGAGTTTGGCTTAATGGCTTAAATGGCGGTTGCTGGAATGATTTATACTGTTTTTTTTTTGTTTTTTTTTTCAAATGAACTGAGTTTCTTTTTTTAATTAGCTACTGACGGTGGTTTTATTTATTTATTTTTTCATTCATAAAATTTTTACGAACTTAAATTAACCATGCATTTATTTTTTTTAGTTTTCCTTATATTTTATTCATCTTGAATTATAGAGAATAAATTATCGTATTATTTCTGTTTTCTACATTGTCATAACACTTCCATTGTAAAATTCCTATTTATTAAAATGGAAATCTGCATCTGCTGGTTGACCAAATTTAAATATTTTCTACGAGCAAGCATTGTTCGCAAACAGTTGTTTTGAATAAAAAATGTTTTTCAATGAACTGTTTTTAAAAAAAATCTGCATTAAAATACTGACACTGGAAACAACTCTTATTTCTTCTATTATTTTCTGTTCCAGCTGATATGCATTCATTCCAATAGACAGCTTCTCTTTATTTCCCAAAATAATACCAAAAACAAACAATACACGAAAAACAAACCCTAACACAATTTCTTTTTCATTCTCACATCCGTCACGCCAATGTATTTATTTTATTTTTCACCAGAATAGTCTGCCGCCATTCTTGACAGAATAAATTTCCATATTCATGAATCACAAGAAACCTAACCACAAGTTCGCCAAGTTGAAATGAGAACTCTTCTCATCTTTAATAACCACATTTACACGCACTGTTCTTTGATCTTCAGACAACAAAAATGATTAAAAATTAATCTGCACGCGATCTTCAATTTGATAGGAAAGGGCGTGGAAAAGAGGACTGTGTTTTCACCGCGGCTTGGCTTTGCAGGACATTAGATTTTCAAGGATAAAACAACATCTGTCCACAGTTCACTGCTCCTGCAATAATTAGCGGCAAGTGATGCGTGGACTGCTGTATCAGCTCACTGGAAAGAGAAAATTGCTTGTGTTTTTCTCACAATATCCATAAATCGTGCTGAATCTTCATTCATCGGTCAATCCCGGTGACTGGTGGGAGGAGGATAAGCCGATCAAACGTTGCACCCACCTAATTATTACTTTTATACTACTTTGGAAATTCAGAATTTGAGAGAGATTTTTTGAATTGACTCAGGACTGAAATGGAATGTTTTATCTTTAGAGACATGAATGCAAAGCAAAGAATTGGCACTTGGTGAAAACTTTTAAATCTGTCAATTGAATTGCATCAACAGCGATGAAGAGAGTTTTAAAATATTCAAACCTTTCTAACTCTATTTATCTCAATAAGCTTCAGCTAGAAGTATTAAAGCTTTTAAATCTTATTCGATTTTATTTTTGCACCTTTTATATTCACATACTAAGCCTGATATTATTGAGATTTAAAAATAAAATTGTTTCAGCACTGTCAACTAGGGTCAAGTCTAGTAAGTCGTAGCTACTCATGCGTCATATTCTCTAACACAACTCTTTTTGACAGGAGGTTACATTCACACGTCTCACAAACAGAAAACAAATGAACAACATTTATATTCGAACCCGGGATACTCAGATGAGAGCGAAGATACGCTGTCCCTGTGCAAAAATACCGGCTATGTTTAAATTATATACCTCTTTTTATTAGGTATATTATTCATTTCCCAGTATCCACTAAAATTTGATTTAATTTATTTGATTATAAAAATGCTACATTTAAAAGCTACACGAGACTATTTTAGAATGAACCTCGTAATTATAAAGTTTTCAGATTATAATACCCATAGCTAAAGAGGCATCTTACATCAAACATTCACAAATCACTACTGTGAGAAAGTATACAGTCGATATTCAAACGACTTTGGAAATTAAGTTGGAATTTCTATATGCTTGCTATTTTTTCTTGCAACTTATAGAGGGACCTTGTATTTATAAATCATGTTCGAATGAAACAGACTATAGTTAAACTAGTATCTACAAAATCTCCTGAATTTGTTGTTACATAAACTTTATGATATTTAACCTCAAGGACAGACAACCAGCATCAAAGAAAAAATTAAAACTAGGCAAATGAGGAGCGCTGCTTCAGTCGGTAAATTATTTAAATCCGATCATGATTAGCATATACGACAGATTGTCTTGTTCCCAGCTTGTGTTTTTATTATCTCAAAGCTGACATTTTATCTGCCGCACACAGCATTCTCCAAGGCCTTTTAACAACAAATTCTGAACAGAAGTGCAATTTTATGTGTGATTAGCTATCTATTTTCAATATGAGTGCAATACACTAAAATTACTGCATTTTATTTCATGATTTACATCTGTAGAACAGTGTTTACTTTAAGAGCCTATAAAATGTTGCAGGGAAAAATGTTTAAAATTTTATATTTTTTTATAAATAAAATGTATTATCATTTTTCATTTTCAATGTGCTTAAGTAAACAAATACACTTCTGTATTTTTGTCATTACTATTCGAATAAATATTCTTAGTAAGCGATAGTACATACATAATTAATCTCTTAAAGCTGTAACTGTACAAGTATCAAAGTACAAAAAACAAAACCATATTCTTCCCTATCACAATTGCAGGAAGAATCCAGTAGGCGATGTCTTCCCAAAACTTCCACACAATAAAGATCTTTGACTTTTTCTTCCCGCAAGGAAGGGTGGGATTTGGGTAAATATGAGAATGTATTGTATGCTAATGGCGAGAAAAACATTCTGAAACATAAACATCAAGCATTTTCACTGAATCTGTAGTATTAAGAATTTTAGGTCCCTTTTATCTGTACGATTGAAACTCAAATTGAACACGAAACTATGGTTGTAATCGCATGATCACATAATATAATTTCATTATTTTAAGTTACTGCAGTTATAGCCTTTATGTATATGCAAAAGTACAGCCTATAGGACAGTCAACGTTTAGACAAATTTGATTAGAATCTAGATAATTAACTTTTGTTTGAAATTTCATCAATATATATATTTTTTATTTTGTAGACATGAAGTTCACTTGTACTTGTAAACAACTGGACTGACAGATTTCTTCTGAAACTATTTCATTCAAAATTTGATAGAAGTCTAAATATTATATTAAATCCATATAACACATTTCATCTGTTTAATTCAAAATGTTTTTGAGTTGTTGGATTCATAGACATAAATATGGACTAAGTTTTGACAATTGCAATATTTTCTTCATATTTTTGATATGATAAAGTAAAAAAGTAACAAATTATTTGTTTCAGGAAGAGTAAGCATTTTTATGTAATGAAATGTAAGTCCGAACCACGAAAGTAATTGTCAGAAAATAATACGAATGATAGCAGATAATGACTGATTCAGACTCTGTAGTGATTACTACTTATCAAAAACAGAATTGCTATTATTAAAGCAATACAATCTTTGAAAGAAGAAACAAAGCAACGAAAATTAGTTTTCTCAGGAGAAGAAAACCTCAACCGATTGGGATGTATTAGCGATGTGTTAGCTACAGAGTGGCATTGGAAACAAGTAAATGGTGGAGTTTGGAATACAATGCCTTCTTGAATCAAGGAAAGAAAATACTTAGGAGAGATGAAGAAACGGATAAGAGGAATTGATCTTACTATTTTTCTCCTATCAATGTTTTCTACCGATTCTTCCTTATTTTAAAGAATATGCTGAGAAACATGCTCTGAATGTTCATTATACAAGAGGGAAAACAATATATGCACGATTGGTTGATGAAAATAAAAGAATACTGATTTTATCTTCGAAAATGATGACAACTTTTTAAGATGTATGTGTATGAGTATGTAAACATAATTCATAATTTCTCATAATTTTTGAAGCAAAATCATAGTGAATTTTTGACATTCATTTCATTCCTGTAAGCATGATCTATGTACAAGCATAAACGACGAATACATCAACACAGAGCGGAAATAAGGGATATCTAATGCAAATTTCCTTCCTGTGAATATAAACTGTGAAATTTTTGTAGAGATTTCTTACAAGTAACGAATTTTGATAAAGGAATTTTACGAATATTTTAAAAGAATGTGTGTAGGTCAGAATTTTTTATCTCTTCAATCGGAGCTTCGGAACTGCTGACGAAAGCCTTTTTACAGAGTTTTCTATTGCATTAATTAAGTAGAAAAAATGAAAAGGATCAGGAAATAACAGAATATTTTAGAATAAAGTTAATATGAGATAAAAATTAAGAAATTGATTAAGTTTGTATATATACGCGCGCGCGTGTAAGTGATTTTTATTAAGGAATGTATTTTGATTATTTTAATATCCATGCTTATTTCTATTTGTCTAATGACAAATTTTTATAATTTATTCAAATGTGAAACTTAATACTAAAATCTGCCATTGCTAATTTCAAAAGGCAGAACATCATGTTTCTCTTTTTACAATACACATTCAGTTCTTGGAAATTCAAAATAAAACGGAGAAATTTGTAACAGGAAATTTTTTATTTTCTTATTTAGACTAGATTTCTATTATACTACTTTGAAATGCACCTAGAAAAGTAACTGAAGCCTTAAGAACTTATTCTTCATTTAGTTTAACGAAATACTTGATGGGAGAAGATATAAGTAAACAACCAGATTACCCTAAATCCTCGATCTCCAGGGATACATTTTATTTTATTCTTGGACAAGAAAGACCCTTAAGGCCAGAATCTTTAAGAATGCCTGAAAAGCTCTTTTAACATAAAATTTTACGAAATGGAGTTATATGATATTTTTTCAGTATAACAGTAGATAGAAAAAGCCCTAATAAAGGTGTGTGTGTGTGTGTGTGTGTCTCTCAGAATCTCAATATGGTATACTATTATACCTACAGAACGAATATCATTAGTATTGAGTGGATGTGTGTGTGTGTGTGTGTGTGTGTGTGTGTGTGTGTGTGTGTGTGTGTAATGATATATCTAATTTCCTAATTTTTATCTTAAATTTGTTCATTAGTAATTAGTTGGTGACTTCATTCTAAAATATTCTCTTAAATTATTTCTTACGCATGCTTAAGAAAACTGCTGACTCTTTCCCAGCTGGAAACGGAAGACTAAAAAATGTGAATTTAACAGCTTCACATCTTTTTTAAAAATACCTAAGAATCCCCTTTTTAACTAGATACTTGGCAAAGAAATAGCTGTAAGAATCTCACACTAATATTATTAAAGGGAAAAATTTATGTCATTTTGTTCTTGAATAGCAATGTATTATCGTATTCAATATTTATTGGCTCAAAGTACATAAAATAGAATTCTTCACTTCATTTATATCATATTTTCTATTTGATGTGTATGTCTAATACTAGTTGTTATAATATAAACCATGTTCGTTCTAAATACTACAAAATTATTGAATTAATAATATAGACATATTGAAAATTCTCAGAAACCTATTTCTTCCATTTACCTTTTTAAAAAATATCATATTTAATGTTTATTTTATTTTTTACATGAGCTGAAAACTATAAATTTCTAAAATTTAACTTGAAACTTAATTTAATATTTTAATTTCGTCTCTTATCTGAAAAATGCCAACACATTGATAAAAATTTGTTTTTTCTAAGTACGCATAACATGTTCGTACAGGTTAAATTTCAATTTTCTTTTTGTTTGGAGTTTTTTTTAAATCAACTGTTAGAAAATGTGCTTAAAATATTTTTGAACAAATTCATTAAATTTGAAAACAGAAATTATATGTTAAAAATTGGCATGATTGAAAAGACAATTTTTTTTTAATTTTAAGGATGAACGCCAAAATTGTTCTTAATTTTAAATTAATTAACGTTTTAGTAAAATTTCAGAAATCACTACAATGTATTCATTTTCATCCTCCTAAATATATACGTGTCACGATTGACAGCAGTAGATCGTATGGTTTAGCCTGTAGAATGCTAAAACGTACTCACAAAGACATATTCATCTTTATTAAGATTAAATATAAAGATAGAGTTAGGCATTATAAAAACTTTGGGCTTTCTTAAGAATGGTTTTTGCAAGGAATTAATTTCTATAATGAATGCAATCAGCCAGTTCCGTGAATGGCGAAATGCTCAGAAGCAATAATTAATTGTTGAAGACAGATATTGCCCAATGGAAGGATTTTGCCAATGATCACGCAACAAAGACATTTCTTGCCAAATAATTATTAAACGCTTGATGCTGCGGCAAGGCACGCAGGAGATGAAGAAATGATTTTAGAAACACTACATTTACAAATAGTTTCATGCTTGGAATGTCTCATAAATTGTACATAAAAATGTTGGAATAAAACAAAATGATATCATATTTGTGAAAGTATACAGATCAACCAACTTCAATAGGAGAATTTTGGAATTTTAAGCATGAAGTACCTTATTATGTACCAAATATCTTTTATTACCATTCATGTCTGGATGAAAGAGAGAGAACTATGCGTCAAATAAAAAATGGCATTTTTATAAAATTGACAAATTTTATTTACGGGAGTTTGAATAAAATAATATTAATGTTTTTCATATGCCATAGCATATGTTTTTTTCCCTAGTTTAATGCGACTATTTCCAAGAAAAAAATACCAAAGATTTGTAAGTGAAAATGGTTTGAAACTTTGGCCTCATGAATCAGTTAATTATTTTCAATGTAATTCTAAATATGAAACAAGAAATAAAATTTATATGTTGTGTTAACCTGGCGGGAGTGGTCAGGCCAAAACATTTTTTTTGCCTTAAAAGTATTACTCGAGAAAACCTCGCATAGTATTTGTATGCAATAATTACAGAATATTAACTTTTAGCTTGAATTTAGCATTTTTGCTAAATCTATTGTGTTATCCTTGGTATATTATTTAGCGATTAATCCCTGGCCTGAGTTTATTAGTATCTGAAAATCGAATTAGTGTTTTAAGTGCATTTTTCCGAATTCCTGTGCATGAATTTTTTTTATTATTACATTGCTTTTTCCATACTTCCATATACAAGAAAGAAAATTAGGATATATTGCATCAAACATTGTGCCTTGTAAGTTTATTATAATATATCCATGATATTAAACAATTTTCATTCAAATATCGAGTTGTCATCACAAATCATATTAATAAATTATCATTAAAATTAAAATTCTGATGAAGTACATCAATAAATATTTTCATACATACTGAACTATTTACCTAATACATAGAGTTATTTACCCAATTAACATTCACCCAACTGATTTGACATATTTACGTTGTCACTTACTGAATGCATATTTGCTATCAGCTTAATTTGTACCCTATATATTTTCGGATGCTACAACTGAAGTTATAAATTTTGAAATTTATCAAATAGCATGTTCGTATATTTATTAGATACAGAAAATTTTGACTTATATAATCGAAGAGTTAATGAGAGAAACTTTGTTTGATATTCAACTTAGACTTTAGTAGCTAGCCCGTTAAAGATGACTAGATACTCATATCTGTCCCAGCAATTTTCAAGATTTTCGGAAGATAAAATAAGCATTTTGGGAGATTCGTCCCTAGAATTCTTATAGGCAAGATATTTTTTAGTGCTATCTGAGTGCTGTTATTTATCACAGTGAAAAACAATGTATTTGCTGTAGCATTTGATACTGGCACTTTAATCATGACAGGCATTAGAGAACATTGCATGTTATCGAGCATATTAGCAGTTTATTAGACCTGGAGGTTAGCTTTATGAATGTACCTGCTGTGTTTTAAAAATTAAGGAAATTTTGATAATAATTAAAGACTTTATAAAACATTTTGAACAAGTGGATTAGTTTATTTTTAAAATTCCTAAAACAAAATTCAGTTAACAATCCAGATAAAATAAATGGACTAAATAACCTTTTGACTAGATCTTTCTGTACCTAAGTGGATCTTCAACAGGCAATATCAAATTATCTAAATAAGATTAGATAAGGTCTAATATGTCAGAGAATGCTCTAATATGTCAGAGGAAAAGAGCTCTACAGGGATAATTTATAGCTAATCATTGAATTAAAAAAGACAAAAACAAATTTGATATATTTTCAGGGAAACTTTATTTATATTTAAGAAGAGATTTAAATGAGTATTGTCAAACAAAGCACATAACTGTCACCTCAAAATGTTGCCTTCCGTGTTCACGTGATAAATTTAAAGTAAATATTTATTACCTTTCTGAGAACTGATGAGTCAGGCTCATAAATTAGAATTACCTGGAACTTGAAATTACCATTCACTTTCGCTTCAAATAGGAAACCTTGGGAGTTATGCTCTACCTTTACTTTTGATGGATATTTTATGGCTTCATGCACCATATTCCTTAACTTTAAGTGCCTGAAAAACACTTAAAATGCTCGATCCTGATACTCGCCTAAGATTGATTACTAATTTGACCAGTGATGTTTGGTAAACAAGATGGTTTGTATTAAATATATGAAGTTATTCATGATTTATATTTATACATTGATGCAGTATAATAATGAACCATAATATATTTTGAATTTTTTAGTCACTTTAATTGAGAAAGAAAAGTAAATAGAATAACCAGCTTTATATACCTGCATTTGCAAATGTACTTAATTTAAAAATTGTAATTGGTCAAAATGTGAGTGATTTTTATTAAAGAATGTATTTTGATTATTTTAATATCCATGCTTATTTCTATTTGTCTAATGACAAATGTTTATAATTTTTTCAAATGTGAAACTTAATGCTAAAATCTGCCATTGCTAATTTGAAAAGGCAGAACATCATGTTTCTCTTTTTACAATACACATTCAGTTCTTGGAAATTCAGAATAAAACGGAGAAATTTGTAACAGGAAATTTTTTATTTTCTTATTTAGACTGGATTTCTATTACACTGCTTTGAAATGCACCTAGAAAAGTAACTGAAGCCTTAAGAACTTATTCTTCATTTAGTTTAACGAAATACTTGATGGGAGAAGATATAAGTAAACAACCAGATTACCCTAAATCCTCGATCTCCAGGGATACATTTTATTTTATTCTTGGACAAGAAAGACTCTTAAAGCCAGAATCTTTAAGAAAACTTTCCATCTAACGTTATAAGAATGATGCATGTAGAAGACACAGGAATGCCTGAGAATCTCTTTTAACATAAAATGTTACGAAATGGATTTATATGATATTTTTTCAGTATAACAGTAGATAGAAAAGGGCCCTAATAGTTAGTAATAAAAATTTTTTTTTTGTGTGTGTGTTTGTGTGTGTGTGTGTGTGTTTGTGTGTGTTTGTGTGTGTGTTTGTGTGTGTGTGTGTGTGTATGTGTGTGTGTGTGTGTCCCGTTTCTTCAAGAAAGACGCCTATATAGATAAACTCTATTGAGTAAATCTATCGAATATAAAACTTTATATAAATAAAAAAATGATCCAAATAAAAAAAAGCCGTGAAAGAAGCACGAAATAAATTTGTACGTATACAAGAATCGCTACTTTAAAATTATATATTCTATCCTGGTGCAAATCTTGCAATTTTAATGAAATATAGTTCTTTATTCTTGCAATTTCCACAGAAAATATTTGATATAGAAAATCTTCAACATTATTGACTTTTTTCTTCTAATTAAGTTGATAAAACTTCATGCTATCATCCAATAAAAAAATTAATCTCATTTAATTTTTGTTGTTAAACTAGTATTAAAATGTGTTGGTGTAAAATGTGTACAAATAATGTGTTTTCTGTCAAAATGTAACAATTTTTTTTCAACTTTCCTTATGCATTATTGATCATGCAGAACAAGATTTATTAACACTAATTTCAAAACACTTATTCTAATTTATTACATTTTTAAACGCATGACACTGATAATATTTCACAGAATTAATATATTTTGAGTTGATACACACACACACATATATATATATAAATACACTGAAGTGACAAAAGTCATGGGATAGCAATATACAGATGGCAGTAGTATCGCAGCGAAAAAGTATAAATGCGCAGTTCGTTTTCCAGAGCTTTCATTTGTGTTCAAGTTATTCATGTGAACAGGTTTTTCGTGATTTATGGCGGCACGACGAGAATTAACAGACTTTGAACGTGGAATGTTAGTTGGAGCTAGACGCATGGGTCATTCCATTGCGGATATCGTTAGAGAATTCAACATTCCGAGATCCACAGTATCAAGAGTGTGCCGAGAGTATGAAATTTCAGGCATCACATCCCATCATGGACAGCGCAGTGGGCGACCACCTGCACTTAACGACCGAGACCGCCGACGTCTGTGTAGAATGGTCAATGTTAATAGACACGCAACACTTCGTCAAATAACTGCAGGAATCAATGTGGGACGTAAGAGGGACGTGTCCGATAGGACTGTGCGGCGAAATTTGTCTTCCTTGGGCTATGACAGCAGAAGACCGACTCGAGTGCCTTTACTGACAGCATGACATCGCCTGCAGCGACTCTCCTGGGCTCGTGAGCACATCGACTGGTCCCTAGACCAATGGAAAACCGTGGCGTGGTCAGATGAGTCACGATTTCAGTTGTTACGAGCTGATGGTAGAGCTCGAGTGTGGCGCAGACCCCACGAAGCCATGGACCCAAACTGTCAGTAAGACACTGTTCAAGCTGGTGGTCGCTGCATAATGGTGTGGGCTGTTTTTACATGGCATGGACTCGCTCCTCTGGTTCAACTGAACCGATCATTGACTGGAAATGGTTATGTTCAGCTGCTTGCAGATCACTTGCAGCCATTCATGGACTTCACGTACCCACACAACGATGGGATTTTTATGGATGACAATGCGCCATGTCACCGGGCCAGAACTGTTCGCGATTGGTTTGAAGAACATTCCGGACAATTCCAGAGCATGATCTGGCCACCTAGATCGCCCGATATGAATCCCATCGAGCATTTATGGGACATCATCGAAAGGTCCGTTCGTGCCCAAACTCCTGCACCATCCACACTTTCACAATTATGGACGTCTATACAGACAGCATGGCTCAATATTCCTGCAGAGGACTTCCAACGACTTGTTGACTCCATGACACGTCGAGTTGTTGCACTTCGCCGGGTAAAAGGAGGACCGACACGATATTAACAGTCATCCCATGACTGTTGTCACTTCATTGTATATATATATATATATATATATATATATATATAGCAGAAAATAAATGAAACAGAAAAATTATGTGAATATAAATTTTTTTTTTTTACTCACGAGAAGAATGTTTCATAAATTCTTTGTTTCGTAGTTACTCAATTTTTGAATATCGTCGTTCTAAAAGAATATGGTCCAAGAGTGAACCTTGGAATATTTTTGAATTTTGTCAAGAACAGTAATCCATTGTATTTTAACAGCAAGTTTTTGAATTATATCTCTACATAATATAAAATGAATTCTCCTGCAAGCCTCTGTATTTTTGAACCACAAAAACTCGAGAAATAGTTAACGGATATTGGAGATATTTATGCCATTTTGTAGAACATTTATTGGGAAAGTGTTTGTGCATTAAAGTCATATCAAAATAATAAATGGAGTTTTATAATTGTGATTTTAATTACACCGCGAATAGGTGAAAACTGAGCATGTGCAAATAGCAAGAGCTATGGTATTCATATGCGATTCATTTCTTTGTTTAAGTCTGATTTTAAACAGCGATTCATATCTCATTATGCCCATAAGAAGGAAATTCAACCTTTGCCTGAACATATTAAATGCCAAAAATCTTCGTTTGTTGCGCGATAAGGAAAATGAAGAGGAAAGATGCGTTCTGTTAGTGAATGTCAGAGAATGAATGGAAGGAGAGGAACACTTCTGTTGAGCAGGGTAAAAGTCTCTCTTTAAAATCTCATGAGGAATACAAATTATCATATCAAATTATACAGTCTTGATAAACAAGTGTGAAACAGTGGATACAGTGACTTATTTGTATATTTTTAATTTTAAAAACAGATTTCCTATTCTATATTTTTAGTGGATTGTTCTGTCTATGGACATATCATTTGCAACTTTTTAACAGTCTAAATATTTCTGAATATGTGCTATAAAAATTGGTTTTGTAGCTATTTTTGATAATTTTTAAATGTATTTTCATGTTTCTTTGATGTTGCATAACATGCCCATGTCACATTGGATGGAGGCTAGACTTAAGTTCAAAGCTACTTTTTTTTTCTCTTGGATGTTATGCCTCGGACAACGGCAACTGCTTGTTTTATATACGCCTCTGACGACCAGCTGGGATGATATGGTTCTTGATTGTTTTAGGCTGTTAAATGATTAATATGGAAGTTATTAATTATTATTTTATTTATTTAATTTTTTTCTTTTCAGATTATTATTTGATGTGACTGAAAAACATGAATTTAATTCATCAATCTGCTGTAAATTATTATGGATATAAATTAAAAAATACAAATAATCTATATAAATAAAAATGAATGTTTGTCTGTACGTCTCTTATACCTTCCAAACCGATCATCCGATTGCGGTGAAACTTGGTCAGCTTATTGTTTACACCAACGGGATGGTTCTAGGTACAATTATATAAAATTGAAAAAAAAAAATCGAATCTCAACCAGATCCATTTACCAAGGATTAATCACTAAATAACTCGCCGAGAAGACAATAGATTCTGTAGAAATGCTAAATCCAAGTTAAAGGTTAATATTTTGTAGCTATAATATGTAAATGTCATGCAAGTCATTCTCGGAGGTAACAACTGTATTATATATTATGCGAGAAAGTTTTGTGGAGACCAATTCTGTGAATTTTAAATTTTAATTAAATTTTACCGCTTTTCACAGTAACTACCAAAAATACTGTAGTACAAATAATTTTGCACCATCTTAATTTTCACAAATTATCTTTTCAACTATATTGACGATTTTATGGAATAAATATATTTTCTATGTTTAATTAATTTTAAATAAAATACTTTAATCATATTTTCTAAAATTAAATTTGAGAATACTAAACGAATCACGAGATACAATAAATAGTTCCTTTCATTACCATTCTGAAAAAAAAAACCAAGTTTTACTATTCTAAAAGAATACACAAATCTAATAAATAAAATGATTATTTATTTATTCGTATTTTATATACTGTCCTACCCTTCATCCTATTTCGATAAAACACTGTCGGATTATTGATTGATAGCACTTAATATTATTTTTTCAGCTGCAGGTTTCAGCTGCAGCCGGGTACCAGCTGCAATAAAATGGGAAGTGAATAATCTGTTATAGAGTTATGCTCAAAGAAAGCAATTTTTTTAATCCAAATTTTACCGAAAGTGTATGGCAGTATATTTTTATGAATGAGTTTGAATTTCAAAAATAACCTTAAAAAACTGCAATAGATTGTGCAATAAATTAAATTAAAAAAAATTATTTTAAAAAATTACCGAAAAGAAAATATTCAAAGATTTTCTTTCTATTTAAATTTAAGATAATGTACAAATCATTTTTTAAAGGATAAATAGCTTTTGACAGTATAATAAGTTTCCATACATAATTTAGTTTAGTTATACTATATTAATATCCCGTTTTCAAGAAACACTAAGCCCATTTTGGGACTTTCTTCGTTATTTTGAACCGCAGTTAGATGAAAAAGATGACACCTGAGCTAGTCTCTCCTCTCCCACCTTCAAATCCGCACTAGTTGGAAAGCATCGAGTTCGACAGATTTGGCACCAGACCCGCTAGGTGGTATGAGATCTCAAACCTGAAATCATCTGGTTCTATTGCTGAGATTTTACCACGAGGCCCAGGTCAAACGTGAAACCTTTCGATCTCCCATACTGGAACGATTAAGCCTATTTTTCACTAGATTGAATTTCCTATTGATTTTTTTTCTTGATTTCTTTAATGTCATTTTGCCTCTGGATTGAGAAATGGAATTTTTAGTATTACTACTGGCTAAATTAAGATAATTTCAAACGATAATTTAACTGGCTATTAATTAGTGAAGCTTTGAATTAAGTATATTTGAAAACCTTCAATGAAATTCACAAACAGTTTTTTTATAATTTGTTTTTATTTGATTATTTCTATTCAGTAATAAGTAACAAGAGTAGTTTCTAGGCTGTATATCTTAGCATTTTTAATGTATATACATTAGTAAATTCCTCCATTATCGTCATTTGGAAAACCTAGTAATCTTTAGAACGTAAATATCATTTGATACTTAGAAATATTAAAAGCGAAAGATTAAAACTTTCTTTAGAAAACACATTCAGTATTTAGATTGATAATATACATATATAAACACTTAATGCTGAATAATTAGTGTTTAGTATAAGGAAGTGTTACATTTTTGAAAATTCACCAAATTCATTAATCAAAACCTCTTTTTTTTAGCCATTTGTGTGCAAATAGTTTTTCTTCCCTTTTTTCTTTCGTACCATACAAATTTTAGAACTTAACATACTCCTTATATCGATTTCTCTCATTAAGTTCTTCTAGTGATTACATAATATCACATCAGGAGATGGTTCAATTGTTTGATTTTTATTTAACCTCATCCTTGAGAATTTAGTCGTTACAAATATATAATGTTAATCTCAAATTGAAATTTAATTTCATTTTCTGCTTCAAATTTAGTTAATTTTTTTAAATAAAAAAGAAATCTTCCTTTCTATATTAGAGAAATATTAATAGTTGGAAATGTCTGCCTTTCCAATATAAGAAAACCACAGTTTTTAGAATCCTGAACCCGCATTGAATTGATATTATTTTTTATATGTGAAATTTCTTCTGATTTTTAATGTAATGTTCGTATATATTGAGGCTAGATGCCTTTGTTAAAGTTTGGTCCGCTAAAACGATTTTTAAAATGCTTTTCCATATTTCATAATTTTTTTAAATTTATCATCATCAGTGGTTCATACAATTTTATAATTTTAATGCTTTCATCAAAAATTTCGATATTTATCTAAAATTCTTAAATTTAGAAAGTATCTTTAAAATTACCAAAATTCTGCTATAATTTGATTCTCAATTAAAATTAATTTTAAATACATTCTTTCCTGGGTGAATTTTTAAATTACTTAAATTGAAAATAATCTAAAATAATTTAATACAACTTTTTAAATATATTTTTAACTGTGTTTTATTTGTGGCAATAACAAGCTTAATTATTTTTAATTCAATTCTATTCAAAATTAATTATTCTTTTTTCAAATTGGCAAAAGGCCAACTTAAAATACCTTAACAGGAATCCCAGCAAAATATATTTCTAAAAGCAATCTTAAAAAATCTTAATCTGTTTTCATATAAAACTGTTAAGGCTCTTCGTAAAAGAAGGAAGAGATTTCAAGGTTGTGTGCCAAGATTATTAAAAGGCTCTTAATCGAAAAGTGGAAAAGAGATTAAATACGAGTAACCCAATCTAATTTCTATATTTCCATTTTCTAGTTTTCTTGTCTTGAATGCGTGATTAGATGAAATTAGCTCATTCTTTTCGTGATTTAAATTGATTTTCATTAGAATATTTTCAGTTTTATTAGATGAAAAAGTAATAAAATGACGAGATAGTCAAACTTATGATTTTTTAAATTTAAAAATTACGAATGTTATCGAACTTTTAAATAAACTATCTTATAGACTGTATTTAATCTCTTTTAGGAACTAAGAATTTGTTCAACGTTGATGTGATTGAATTACTTTTTCTTAGAATTCCTAATTTAACTTTCTAGTATTCAAAAGTACAGAAAAAGCATAGTAATTGTGAAAAAATTCGTCCAGATTTTGATGAATCTTCACTGTTTAGATCTCCCTGAGTTCTAAAAACTCATTTTTGGCTGTCCGTCCGTCTATCTGTGACAAAGGTAACTCAAAAATACTTTTAGGTGGCTGATAAAATTTGGTATATGGTCTTAGTAGTTTGTAGTTTTCTATCAATTTTTGAAGCAAAGCAATAATAATAATTAAGCAATAAAATATTTTCATCATAAGAAACACCAAGAGTATCTAATGCAATATAATTCAGAATTATTCTGGTTCTAATATCATCGGCCTAAGAACTCTATTATTCAGTTTGCAAAAAACAGTGTTAAAAATGTGACCAAGCAAATGTGATATTATTGCTTACTATTTTATGAAGTGATAGAAGCATTTTCATGCAGTTAAATCTTAAAAAAGCAATATCCAATTTGCTTCACTTTGTTTACGTCAATCACTTAGAGCTAATCCATTTTCGATTGTTTCTCGTGTAAAAACGAGGATGAGAATTAAACAAAAAAAGAAAAAAAAGTCTAGAAAGATTGAAGAGATATTTTTGCAGGAAAAAAATCTATGTAAGGGAATTAAACGGAAAAAGAACTTTGTTTTGAAATTCTTTTATCTGAGCGCCTTTTTCTTTCTTTGAGATAAAATAAACTCTTGATGAAGTTTTTTTGAAAATTTTCAATTTAGATTTCCAGAAAAATATTTTTTATAATTTGAATTAAATCCCCTTATTCATATTTATAAAAATTCAAGTAAAAAGCAGTATAAATATTTCCGATAACTTTTAATATAAAATTTTATGATTGTTTTAAATTTTTCGATCGTTTTAATATCATTCACAATTGAAAAAGAGACCTTCCACAAACTATGAAACATTTGGTCCAAAAAATTCATTTTCATACAACTGTCACCATCTTACTCCAAGACACATTTCATTTCTCACCTTGGAAAACTCATTTTACCTTCAATAGTCCTCATATTTTATTTCTGTCTTCACGCCATAAATAATGTCAACTATAAATAAACAGATTACACATTCAGGATAAAACAAAAGGAAATACGAGTGTCTTTGGCGCGCGGAGAAAATATAACTTCCCAAAATATAAAAAAGGAGAAAAAACATAAAGTGTCGAAAAGTGAAAGGCTCATTGCAAAAGAAAAATGACATATCCACAAAGACGCTGACAAAAGGGAAAGTATTTCGACAACCAAATATGATCAAGGTAGATAAAAGAAATAAGCCTTGCGGGTAGATGAAATGTTTCGCTTGAGTCTACGGCCATCTGAACATTCATTACACAGGTCGTTTGAGAACAAATTAACAGTGGGTCGTTACACCGTCGTGATGAAGTCACCCGCATGGAACAGCAAAAGCAGTCACTGTTTCTTTCTTTCGACAAGATTTTCCGTATTTTCCCTCATTCACGTGTGGGCGTTCCAACTGGAAACAGCGAGACTGTGGTCAGAAAAGTGCTGTTCTGGTTTTTTTTTAATGTTTTGACCGAACGTTGACATTTTTGAACTGGTGATTCTGTGTGATATTTTATTATTTAACCATTTTGTGAGATTTTCGATTAAAAAATCTTAATTAGTTTGCTCAATTTGATAAACCTGCAAGTCTGGAAATATAGAATATTGGATTATGGTTGTAGAACGTAATTACAAGATTATTCATAATTAGTGCCATAGTGGAGAAAATAAACATCATTTTCAGATCAACTGGAAGATTTAGATTAACTTTTCACAGTCAAAAGTTTTGAAATTTTAGAAAGAGAAAAAATACAATTGTTCAAGATAGTCCTAAAATCCATTATCTTCATAGAATTGCACTAGATGATTATTAATAATTAATAGACCGTAGTGATGAAAGCAGATGATATCCTAAGAGCATTTAGAATATTATTTATTTATAATAGCAAATATTCATTGTGTCGTGTGAACTAGAAAGAACAAAGAGAAATAATTCCTTAAAGACATTCAATAAAAATGTTGTTTTTAGTTGACTGTTTATAGACTTTGTATTCTTTATAAGAAAAGCCTGTATCAACTTTTTTTCGAAAAGTGACAGCATGTCAGAGGACTATAAACAATATCTATGGAAATTTGCTTGACAACTGTCCTTGTTACCTTGGAGTAATACATCGTGTGAAGGACTTTTTTTCTTTATTCAAATTTCTGCGAGATCTAGCGACATTATCCCTGCTAATTCTACAGATCTCAATGCGTTTACATTGTGATTTGTGAAAACAAACACAAGAACATGCACGTTTTGAAAGCAGCATCATTGTGTGAATTCTAGTTATACCTTAAAGAAGAGTTTTTGTTCAGTTAAAACAATATTTCTAACTTCTGAATCCAAGATGACATGGCACTATACCAAAACTCACTATCTCATTAATGTCGTATTTTAGATGATACAAATTCAAATTTTTTTCTCTTTTTTTATAAACATTCACATCATTATATTTATTTAAAAACTAACAGAATCTGTGGAATATCAAAATGATCAAGAACGTTTATACCTTGCAATTGTGTGGATTATTTTATTTGTGCATCTGTGTTTTCCAAGCAGAAACAAAAAGTAAGTAAAATGTTTTTTTTTTTATTTTCAGTTAATTTTAATTTATTAATCAGTTATTGAAAAAATAAATTTTTTAAAGTATTTTTATTCATTATTGCAAGATAAATTTCTACAAAACTCTATTTCACGAACTAATGTTCCGATGAATCCCCCTACCGAATTTTAATATTAATAAATTAATTTCTTCCTAGATTTCCATTTAAAAACTGCTTATTAATCATTTATATCAGAAGACTTTCCATCTACATAAATTATGCTTTTCGTAACCAATAAATATATTGCAAGAAATTCTTTTAAATGTTTATTTTAAATGTAAGCGAAAATAATATGAATTGAAATTTATCCTCACTCCTGATTGATTCTGAATAATTCATCACTGATATGTTCCCAAGACACATTGAATATTTAATACATGTATATAAAGAGAGACCATAGAAAATAAATTTATAATTAGGAACTCAAGTGTGGAAAAAAGAAAAATAATATAATTTATATAATTTAAACAATGCAATAGCGACAAAAAATAATCAATTAAGAAGTGTTATTGATTGTGTAATGAAATTTGCAAAACCATAAAATTAACAGTTGGAAACATCAGTATTAGATTATTATTTTACAATTTATTATAGAGAATGCTTATGGTTTATAGAATAATTTTTTAAATCCATTCATGAATTTTAAATAATTTGTTTATTAAAAACAGTGCATCCCTTAAAATACTAATATCTCTGCTTTAATATTTTAATAAAGGCACAGTATCCAAAAAAAAAGAAGATATTATTCTTAAAAAATACTATACATTTTGATGCTTTGTTTGTGAAATAATGATATTTATTTCCAAAAGAAAAAAATTCATAATTTTTTGCGGCTAAAACTTTAATGATTTTTAATACTTTCAATTACAAATTAATGTGGGCTAAAATTTGTCTCTTTTGTGATTCAGATACCCTGATAGATATGAATCAGAAAGTTTAATTTGGCATCAGAGACGAACTTTAGTCCACACAAACCTGTAATTGGAAGTATCTGAAAGACGAGATATCTCATCGATAGCGTTGAAAATATTAAACAGCATTGAAATAATATTTTTTTTCAAGAATTACTTGAATATGCTTTTTAATTAATCTTTTGTTCTTAAGTTTAATTTCATAATTTTCTTTATTCATTTTAATCGTAATTTAATCTTTTAAAAAACGAAACAATGCTCAGTGAAGCTAATGATTGCCATGACATATAGAAAAATAAGGAATTCAAGTCTGATTTTACAACTGTTTCATTGCTTACATGAACGTAGTAATTACTGTAGCTAAATGTCATGGGAAAGTAAGTAAATTCAAGTCGTGTTCTTATTTTAATCAGTTATTTTAACACGCATGATTCGATCTATAAAATAATTTAATTTGCCATGGCATATAAATTTTTCTCAAAAATCAATTTTTTAAATGGAGCATTCAACTTTGGGACTCAAGTTCTTTAGAAACGTCACGAAGGGCAATTTAAATTCTTAATTTTGTTTATGGTATATTTCTTTATTACTTCCCATCAAGAAATAAATTGAATCTTAATTAATTATAACAGGTAGGAATTTATATATTTCATATTTCGTAAATTGAAGAATTCAAATGCTTTTGCACTTTTTTTTCTTTTAAGACGCCCGAAAAATGGTTTCCTATAATTATCAAAGACTTCAATCAGGAGTTTAGATAATGCTCGGCGTTTAAAATCATTCAAAATTCTAAGTAAGCAAAAAAACACTTTAATGCTTTTACCTATTTTCTATTATTACAACTCAAAAATACAGCAAGCAGATGGCTGAAATTCGATTGGTTACCATAATAAGATAAGCATAGATTTCTATTATATTTTAAATTACCACATCAGCTTTAAAGCTGAGTTTTTATATACTTTTATTTTCATCACTGTATTATGAAACTTATTTATAAACATTTGTTAATTTTACACACGTTTTTCATATAAAAAGTGTTAGTGTCTAAAAACAAAAGTTAGAAATTTTGATAACTCTCTATGCATAAGACTCCCTAAATTCGAAAAGCCTATTTTTATTTTAGGTCTATTTGTAGACAAGATAACTTAAAAATGTTTGATCTATACAGATGAAATGCAGCATATAAACGTTACACGAAATTTACATATTTCAACCAAATTTCGAAGGAAATTTATTTAAAAAATGTGAGAAAATAAATACAAAAATTTAAAAACGTAAAGAGTTACAGAGATAAAATTTGGTACATAAGTTTTATTGATCCGATTCAATTTGAAGCAAATCTATGAAGCTGTTGATTGTCAGAAAATTTGTATATTACGGTACATATAAAAAATAATTCAAAAACGTAACATTTTAATTGAATGAAGTCTTGTACACAGCTTTAGAATTTAAAATGCATAAAAATTGAAACTAAATCAGTCAAAATGCTGGCTATCTGTTAGTCTGTTGTTTTTCATGTATGTAAATGCAGTATCTTAAAAAATTAGAATTAGTATGTGATTCTTGTGACAACAATTGTAGTTCAACATCGAATTTTGGTTTCCATCGGTCAGGAAAAAAAAAGATGTCAAAAACGTATTCGTACTTCCGGTACTTGTTTGTTAACTGTACATAATCAATTTTTTGCCAAAGAACAATAATATTTCATAATAATTGCACACCAATGCTATGAAATTAATTTAAAAAGTGCGAACTTTCTTTGTTTATATTACGAAACACACAACTTGCATGAGTGAGAATCTATCTGAGAATAAAAATTCGGAGTATTCATGGCCGAATTTCGTGTGTCTCGAAACAACTCTAACGATTTGGATTAAATTTTATATTTATATAAAATTTTGCTTTTTAAGTTTGTCAATATAGGTGTTTTTCCTGAAAACATACAATTTTTCCAAATACACACACACAAGAAAAAACATTTTCATGGAGTATTTTTAAAAACATTTTTCAACTATTAGATGCCTTTCCTATTTACTTGTAAGCTGGTAATATCATATAGCACCATCTCGGAAATTTTTGTGGTAGTTGCGTTATTGCAATAGGATGATAACCTATTGGTACTTCAAAATTTTGTGAGATGGTGCTGTATGACATTATCCGAATAGGAGCACGTTCGGCTTACATCCACTAGCAACACTGCAATAACTGAATTAACTTGTTGTACAAGTAACAATATCGTATTTAAATTCTAAATGCTATCCCCCCCCCCTCCTCAAAGGAAAACGATTTTACAGCTAGAACAAAAGAATGCCCAGCAAAGTTTAGTGTCCCAGGTACTTTATGATTTAAAACAAGACCTATATATTCTATTTTATACTATCCGTTTATATCTATAAAAATAGATAAAAGCTATCAGGTTCTAATAAGATTTAGAAAATATGAATCATGCTTCTTAATATAATAAAAGCAGTACTTCTATCGTATTGGAGCAGATATTTATTTTACCTTTAATGTAGCAAACTATCTTTTTTATCATTTATCATCTTTTTATTCATAGATAAGATATAGGAGCTTTCTAGTTTGATTAAATTTAAGCCATTTCATTTAAATGAAAGACAGCATTTGATCTCCTTAAAAGAGATATTCATTCTGTTTTTGATTTGAAATGATCAGTGCATAAAATAAATTTTAACTTCTGCTTTTAAACTCTTTGATATTCTAGCACGGTATGAAAATATATTCATGTTTTTATCAATTTAAGCATTAACTATTCCATAAATCGTTACAATTTATCAAAAAGCAACAAATTTTTTAAGTAAAATTTTAAGAAAATCCTACTTAATTCTTGGATTAATTAGAGCTCACATTATTCATGAATTTCATTTTTATTTATAAAGTTATTTATGCATTAAAACAGTAGAAGTAGTCTCTCCAGAATTGCCTTGCATACTGTCTAATAAATGTACTACGTTATTGTTAACTGTATGCCACCGGCAAATAAAAATTTCCAAAGAGTCTATTTCACTGCAATTCTTCTGGATTTTTTCGGCGATTAATCGCTGACACAGATACCACAAAAATGAATGTGTATTTTTTTGGTACTTTTTTAGATTGGTTAAAATAGTGAGACAATTAACTGCAATTATGGCCACAAAATCATATATCAAATTTCATGTCACTCTTTGAGTTATCGGTCAAACTATTTGTGAGTTATTACACTTACCTTTTCGTGAAAAGGTAAGCGTAATGACTCACACTTAGAGTTTCTAGACCATCAATTAATTAACAATTCTTTTTTTTAAATTTGATACTTTTTTATTTTAGATACGAAATCATTTTATCAAATTTTATCCACCTATCTCTATTAGTGTTGTAGTTATATTTTTTACATATATTCGGACATCTGTACATACTTTAGCTAAAGAACTTCATTCAAATTTAAAAGAAATCTACAAGTTTAGTATAAAGACTGTATATTAGATTTCTCTGGCATACGGTCACTGGTATACCAATTTCACCAAGTTGAAAACGCTTTTGATTTATGGTATTCACAGAATAAATTCTAAAATGGAATTTTCACATTCACGGATGTCTGAAAGGTGAAGATTTATCAAAATCTCGAGTTCGAATTTTTTCGATAATTACAATGCTCTTTCCCCTTGTGCGCTTCGTATACAAAAAGGTTTTTAAAAAATAATAATAAAATGAAAGTCCTTTCGATTAATTAAGATATAGTAAATTTAATCTATTTTGAAATCAAATGTTTGTCCAGGTATATCTTTAAATATAAAATATATAAATTTAATACTTCAAGTACTTTTATCATTAAGAGGTGGGGTTTTTCTTATCATTGAACTTACAACGTGTTCAAATGATTGATAATTATTGTTTAATGATTTAGAGTATCGAAAATGTGAAAATAATTGTTTTTCTGGGTTAAAGACCAAGAAAATTTACTTGTTCACAGAATTACAGTTGATTTCAATCATTTGTAATACAAAATTGCTTTATTCATTTTCTCAGAAAAGCAATGTTTGCTGCAATCGTTATTTAAGTTGTTAAAAAAAACGAACAATGTTTAAAGTTATCTGATGAAACAGCTTTCTTCTTTTACACATTCTGGTGATTCGAAGTCAGCAGTCGACTGTAACTTTTTCTTAACTTCTTTATTTAGAAAAGTATCACACTCCTTTTTGCTGTGAGTAGTTCGTATAATTCATGGCTGGTTGCGGTATTTCATTGCGGTGGGCTTTGTTAAGCGTTACAAACTGAAACTGTTTACAGCTGCGAGGTGACGGAGGAGCCAATTTCGGTCAACCTTCTAATGGACCCCTGAAAGACTCGACCAGAAGGACGGGTAAAGAGGATGCAGTAATTTTAAGATTGCCTTAAAGAACTTAAACAACGAAAACTTTGAATATAGAAAACAATATTAAACACTTCAAACATAGCAGTAATTATTTAAAATCTTACATGAACCTGAATAATTTTTAATACTATAAATATAATGTATTATATAATCACCTCCACTAGAGGAAATTGCAGATATGATGAAAAGTTTTTCATTTCGTGGTTGTTTCTTTTTACCTAGTGAGATATCTTAATATTGTGGAGTTACATTCACTTCAATAAAGAGTTGTATCTGAAAAGGAAAAAGTTGTCTTTAGGTCGGTAATGGCCAACTTTTTTAGTTATATTAACGTACCATTTTAAAATAATTGGGATGAACCTCTAATTTTGAACTACGGTCAGATGACCATGATAGCACCTGAGATGCCGCCCCCTTTCCAAGATTTCACACTGCACCAGTGGGAGAACGTTTGGTTCCAATGGATTTATGCTGCTGCAGACACGATTACACGATAGTTCTTCAGCGGAACCAGGTCTCGAATCTCAAGCCCTCCGATTCCGAAGTCGAGGTCTGACCATCAGGTCCTCACCTCCCGTCATAATGTCAATCGTTCAGTTAAGAATACAGAATTTATATAGAAGTAGCTTGAATTTTAATAAATTTGAGCATAGAATTAAGTTCCTTATCTTTATTTTAAAAATTTGTTCATGCTTTATCCTGCCGCTTAATTAATTCTAAATCAAAGCATTTTGTATTGTTTTAAATAAAGATTTTTAATATATTAAATCAAAATTTGTATGAATCGCTAGCATAATGAAATATTTAAATAACATTATTTGTTTTTAAAATAAAAAAAATTGTATAAAAGATTTTTATGTTCATCATTTTCTAATATATGAAGTAATAAAAACAAACTAACGAATAGATTATTTGAATAACTGCCATTTGTTTTCAAATAAATCTTTTTTGTTAAATAAATTTTTAGTATGTGTCAATTTTCAATTTACTTGTTTTGGCATTGAACATTAGATACCATTTTCTGTTTTTTTCGTTCTATCTCTCTTTTTTTTAATTCCTTAAGCTTAAAACATTTCTATATATCTGCCATGGGCAAACAAATAAATACTGAAATAGCGCAGTGAAAGCTGTTTGGGAAAGAAACATATAAACATTTTTTTACTGGAAAAGAATATGTTACAAGCTTTCTGGCCGTTTATTATTATTATTATATATTAGAATAGTTTTTAGAATAGAATTTAGGAAGAAAAATATATTTTTAAACAAACATTAATGTCACTTAACTTGGTATAAGTGCTATCTTCTAAATTTCAATACATTTTAAATCGAAGTCGAAAGAAAAATGAAATAACATAGTATAAAAACACATAGATGCATTTTATTTTATTAAAATCAACTACTTTCCGAAATCGAAAAATATTTACTCTAAAGCTTTGAAGTAAATGATTTATCGAATGAAGACTGAAATGTGAAAGTTTTTTCACTTATTTTCTATTCCATCAGTTAGAGAAAAAATACAATTTCTTAAAGTGTAGTAAAGAAATAAATCATTGCAAAAGCGAATATGTTTTTACTGGAAAAGGAATGAATACAACTTTTTCACCCCATTATTTACAATAGCTTTTTTCAATTTTTATTTATTTTAAAAGAAAGATTTCATTTCAAATCACAGGAAAAAATATATTCACTATTTTATGATATAGAGTTGAACGATCAGATATTACTGCCTACTTAAACTCACTATAAATTCCTCGGATGATCGACAATACTAACATATCCATAAACAAAATCATTGTCAAAATATTTTCAGCGATTTGTTTGAAATGATCAAAAAGCATTTGCAAAGCTTCATTTAAAAGAAATATAGTTAGGAGTGAGTAAACTTTCATTAAGCATTTTTGGATTTCTGTAAACATCTAGAAAACAATCAGGAAGTTATCTAGTACGTATTTATCGTCTGGAAATAAATTTACTTTGAAAGAGATACAAATTTTAATTTTCTTAAATAGTGTATTTAATGAAGTACAGAATATGCATTAAATTTGTTTGTGCAAAGTAGTTCTTGTGAAAAAAAAAGAAATTTGAAATGTTGTGACATGCCTTTAAAAGTAAATGCTTATCAAATGATAAAATATTTAGAGAAAATAGTGAATCTGTCATAAATGAATCCTTTTCTAGAAAACAATCCACTTGTCATTAAATCAGATAAGAAATTCGGTGATTCGTGGAGGTAATTTAACAATCATAGCCACTCTTTAGCAAATTGCTGAATACGCAGAAACTATCGATCTTATGGGTTTTTGCAAAATTATATTGCATGAAGTCTTTATTATTCAAAAACCTTTAACAAAAAACCTCAGCTACGGTCAACATTCTCCGTATTCACCTGATGTGGCTCTGTAGGATTTCTTATTCTTTTTATACAGTGTCAACGGCTTCTTTGTGATCGCTATTTTGACCTCATTAATTAAATAAAAGAAAAACCATTAGAGTCTTTGAAGGAGTTTCAGAAAAAGGCTCCCTTTTAAGGCATGTTTGGAAAGAAACACTGGCATTGCAGTTGAAGGGGATTACTTTGAAAGAAATGTAATGCTATAACCAGAAAATTTAAACTTTTTTTTATGCCACCATTATGGAAATTTTTTATCGAGGTAGTAGCAAAATAATCGAGATAAAATTAATAAACCGCATTGGCTTTTCTTGATTTCAACAAGTCTCCTGGCCCATATGGACTTTCTGGCAGTTTGGTTGAATTCCTAGAAAGTAAGGGGAAGCAAATGCTTATTGATCTTTTCAACTTATTGTGGAAAAAAGGACGCTTACCACAGGAATGGAAAAAAGCCATCATTAATCCAACGAAAAATTCCAACAAGAATTCTTGCTCCCCTGAGGATTTTAGACCGATTGCACTCTCATTTACAACTAGCAAGATAATGGAGAAAATAATCCTGATTCGACTGCAACTCTTCCTAAACAAAACAATCTTATACCTTGTGAGCAATATGGCTTTCGAAGGGGGCCACAGTACTATTGACCAAGTTCTTTATTTTGCACAGACAATCAGAGATACTCATGAGTGTAAGACAATGCATCGTACCATGGATGCGTTTTTAGACCTTACAAAAGCCTTCGATAGAGTCTGGAAACGCAAATTAACCATTAATCTGCATAACAGCTTCAAATCCAAGGAAATACTTTGGTATGGATCCTAGATAATCTATATTAGACATTTATCAGGGTTAGGTTCAGTAAACACTTTGAAATATTTTTTATCTTAGTCAAGGTGTCACTCAGGGTACAGTGCTTTGTCCAACACTATTCTCTATGTTTTTAGCAGGTGCAAAAAAAAGTTATCTCTTTTGGTTTGCTGATGACATTGCTCTTTGGAACTTTGGATTCAATATAAACCTTCTAGAGTCTAAATTCAATAAATCTTTGGTGACCTTATCCATGTTTGCTGCAGCACTTAAACTCAAATTTAATCCTACCAAATCAATTGCCACTTTTTTACGACCAATAAACACTTATACAACTGCAAACCAAAATTGATGCTTAAAAATCAAGAACTTAAATACGAAAAATACTCAAAATACTTGGGATTTATTTGAGATGCTGAATTTACGAGTAATAAATACATTGATTACATCGTTTCAAAATCAAGAAAGTGATTAATCATTTTTAAATATATTACAGGCAGAGACTGGGGAGCTGAAGCGGCTACCATTCTACTTATCTAGCTATCATCAGACCTTTACTTGAATATGGTTTCCCAATTTATTGCTATGACACCGATTCCAAACCTGAAGAATCTTGAACACGTACAACTGAGTGCAGCTCGTATAATAACTGGTCTGAAATGAAGCTTTCCCTTATGAAGATATTGTTTTTTATGAAGCCGACTTGAAATCTCTTCACGTTAAAAGACATGCTAACCTAGTCAAATATTATGGCAAACTCTCCAGTTATGTCATTCAAAACACCTAAAAAAATAAATAATTGGGTTAACCTTCAGAGACTCAAGAAAAATAATCTTTTAAATCAAATCTTGTCTCAGAATGTAATTCTTAAAAGTTTAAAGCCACATTATCTTCATTTTTGCATGAATCCAACTGAAAAACTTCCCAGGGTTCACTTTCATTTCAAACTTCCCAGTAATAAAAAGAAAAATGTGCCGTAACTCCTTAAACAATTGACCTTGGAAATCATTAATAAAATCTTTAATGTGACAATAAATTGTTCACTAATGCCAGGAAAATCGACAATCTTGAGGTAGTGGCATCTATACTGTAACTCCTCAAACTAGTTTTTTTCCTATAACAAGGATATCTAAACTTTTGTACCGTTTTTAGAAGCTAACTACTAACAATCGATGAGAGACTTCACGAAAATAATTATAAGAACCTTCGAATTTTTACTGGTAGCCAGTTCTACTTGGTAATGAAATAGCAGATGGTCTTGCAAAGAAAGGAAGCAGCCTAGCGACTCCATTTTCTCTTGAGCTCACATACTCGGAATTCTTCTCTGAGACGAAATCCCAAAATAAGAAGAATAAGAATTGGATGGTTCCCCCCGCTCATGATTGATTCGGTTTATAATGCCAATAAGCCGGGCCAGTCCTTATTTCTTCCAGGTGATAGAAAAACCTACATTTGCCTGTCGCGCATTGCCAATGAGCACCTTAGATGTCTTTTATTTTCTCTGGGAGAAAAAAACCCTTTTTGCCCGAAATGCCGCCAACATCAGGCTTCTGCTAAACACATTCTAGAATGTTTAGGTCTTCTTTGGGAAGAAATTTATTCTATTCCCTTCCTCTTTTTGGACTTTCTACTTGTAAGTGGATTTTTGGATTTGGTCTGACAAAGTCAGACCATGGGGATTAGCAAACAACAACATCAATCGTGGTATATTTCAATCCTGTATGATAATGAAAACAATATATTTCCGCAATATTCTTATTGTCCATCCAATTTGTACAGAGTCTGCAAAGAGAAAATAATATAATCAACAAAAAATTTGATAGCGAATTTTGGTGAATCTTCAAGTTTTAGATTTATCTGAATCCGAAGAGACATACCGAAATAAGAGTCCAAAAAATGGATTTTTAAAAATATACATGACCATCTATCTGGACTCGATAAATCATAAGCATTTTGAGTTAGAGGGATGAAATTAGATATGTGGCCCTAACTCTAAACATTAATAGATATTTCAAATATCATCAAATTTGAAATTTTTTGAATGGGATCGATTAAAGAAATATATGTCTGTCCATATACATATGAACATGAGAATTATATTAGAAAGCAATTTGATGCATCATTTTAACAAAAGAAATGTATATTAAAATGTGGATCTGCGGTCAAAGGGGTGTCAACCTATCTGATTGCTTATTCATAAATATGTTACTGTTGTGAGCACGACATTTTTACAATCCCGCTTACAGTTATCTGTCAGCAATTTAAGCCGAATGAAAGCCTCTTGTTTTTTCAGTAGTGTCAACTAGCGCCAAGAGTACGACTTAGAAACTTCATGCGTCACATTCGCTTGCTCAATCTCTTTTTAAAAGGGGCACAATCACGCTCTTCACAAATAGAATACAAAAGAGCAACCATGCTCGAACCTTGATCCAAGCCATGGACGCACTACTTCTATGCCAGCTTATAAATATATAAATTTGAAAACTTATGAACGAAACAACTTAGGTAAATGGAAAATTCATATGCCGTCAAATTGGGAGATTAAAGTCTCGATCCATTGATCGAAAAATCTTCAAAATGCATACTCAATTTTTTTAATAATGCTACGAAACAAAAAAAAATATCATTTGTCAAAGTGTAACACGTGGGAGCGTGGAGTAGAGAGATGATACTTGTTGGGATATTGTTGCATTTGCTGCCAACACCAATGTTACGATCCGAAACGTGTTAAGACGATTCAGACTTTTTAAAGGAAAACCTGAATCTTATCTGAAAATCTAAATAAAGGATTTTGCTTAATGTTGCTTAAATGTGGCTTAAGTATATAAAAAATGTAATTTTGATTTACACTCAACAAAAATCTAAAATTAAATTTGATGACTAACAAATAAAATTCAAACTATTCTGTCAATCAACAGCATTTTCATCTATTTATTTTACAATAGAAAAACTTATTTTAAGATTTCATTGAATATGATAAAATTTCTAGTGATTGACTTTCAAGAAGAGTTTTTAAAAATACAGAATGGGTTGTAAAATGAAAATTCTCCTAAGACCAAATTTCTTTCTTAAATTTCCAAAGATTTTCAAAAAATGATTAACTTTTTGTGTAGAGGATTTATCACTGTTTATTTTTTTTTAAAACCTCCTTGATGATTTTTTAAGAAAACATGCTATCGATTTCTTTGCATTTAAAAAAGCTTATTTATCCCATTTAAGTAATCAGGAATGGTTCTTTTTTTCATTTGTCAGACGTCAATAGTTATAAGAGCCCGGTATCTTACTTAACACGGTTGATTTATTTGAGATCCGATATTAAATTTGATTTTTCTGCACTATATGTTTTCAAACGAATATCGAGTATTAGAAGAGATAAGCGCTAACCGAATTTATATATGTCACATAAAGTTTTTTTCCGATTAAAAGTAAGAAAGAAGGTGTTGGAAACTTGTTAAAAAAATCGATTGGAGTGGTCTCCACAAAATTTCCTTATTTACTCTTTAATAAACTTGAGAACGTCTTGCATGATACAGGTTTACAATATTTATGAAATATTAACTTTTGATATGAATTTAGTATTTATACTGAATATGCCGTATCATTCTTTGACAACTTTTCGATTATGAAGATTACAGTATCCCTGACTTGAAGTTAACAGCATCCAAAAATCGAATTTGGCCCTTTAGGCTTTTTTCCTCAACCGATTGATACAATTATTTGGCACTTGTAATCATAAAATTACATACTTAATTAGGTATATTTAAGTCATGGAGCTTTTAAATTACTGCATTCATATGCTTCTGAAAGCACAGATCAAAAGACAATCAATCCTTTGTTTTGTCCCCAACTTTAAAAGATATCGGCATTATAGATGTGACCCCCCGGGGGCAACTCGTAAATGATGATGAGATGCTTCCTGCTTGGGAGTTGGATCTTTTCAACCCAGTGGGTACATTAATGGGGGGGAATCTGACTCTTTCCATCGATGAGGGGACGTGCTTCCTTTGGGAGGGTTGTACCGTGTCCGGTGATGGCCCTTAGAACCACAGTTCCAGTCAGTGTTGCTGTAGCGACGGTCCGGTCAATTAATATTTATTTCCATGTGGCTTCGGGAGGGATGGCGAGTCAGTAATATAGCTTACACTACTGATGTAAAATATGTGCACCAAATCTTATCTGTCTAGCTCTCTTCGTTTTGTTGTTATGGTATTAAATTATTTTCAAATCACCAGATAAACGGACTTTCTCTGAACAAATTTTACACAATATTTAATAGAAATCTGCAAATTTGTTGTAAAAACCATGAACTAAATTTCAAGCATCTAGCTCAAAGCGTTTTTGTATTATCTATGTAACAGGCAGACAGACATTTTCCCAAAATATATTTTTCGAACTCATGGAAGACTAAAATGTGAAGATTTACAAACTCTCAAGTTCGAATTCTTTTATGATTACTATACTTTCTATTATTTTCAAAAATAATAAACCTCGTTGTTTAATGTTTTAGAACTTTATAGTTAGGGGTCATTCATTCGAAGAAATATTTAAGTAATTAGTAACTGAAATAGTTCAATATAGTATTGATGAAGCAATTGAAATTCAGATTTCAGGCATGAAACTGAAATAATTATTGAAGTGGAATTAGTCTTTATAGTTAGAAATGCACTAGAGACTAAATTTCTTTCCTTTTTGCTGTTTTTAACAAGTATCACTTGACAATAATTACGCGCTATTTGAATCATTGAAAACTCTACCAATTAGTTTCGAAAAACATGATGAGTTTCTTTTTTATTATTATTTGTCCTCCTTGTATAAACATAAAAGTTAATGAGAAGAGCTCCAGGTTGTTTTTTTAATATTTCTTTCGAAACCCCAAAAGCAATTTTCTACTAACAAATCTTTTTTCTTCCAAATTAAAAACATCCTGTTTGCTGAAATTTTCATTTTTTTATTTTAGTCGAATATTTAGCTAAGCTTGTATTTTTTCTACTACTTAAAACTGAATTATCCAATCTTCCAAGAAATGATAGTAAAAAACTGATGAGCTCCAGACACTTGGTGGACAAGTAAAACACTCAAGCCTCAAGCCTGGCTCAATAATTTACAAAAAAAGTTATCGTTAATAGTAATAAAAGAGAACGTGCATGTTTGCTTTGCCGCTCTCAAAAGAAACAATTCAATGCCTTCGCTTGAAATTAATATGTGTCTTTTTCTAAAATATGATAATGAATGTTTGCTTTCTAGTTTCAGTTTCTTTATCCTTATTTTAGCTTTGTAACATATCCTTATAATTTAGGTAATCATTTTCTCTTTATATCTGATAACTAAAAGGCTATAATTCTTTTCAAAAATTTAAGATGCGTAAAATTCTGATACTTTGTTGTTTATTTTTTGATATTTATTTTCTGTTGTTAATTCTGATACTTTGTTGTATAATTTTGAATTTTAATTTTATTTTCCACTATTTTGTTATATTCGGTAACCCTCTTTCTGCTCATCCCCAATTTCCATGGGCAATTCAAATGTAGCAAAATCTGCTCATCCCGCCATTTTCGTGGGGATGTGCTATTCTTCCTTTATTGAGGAGCGCATCCCGTTTTTCTCCGTTTAACCATTGAAATAAACTATATACGGTATTAAACGCTTAGTTTACGTTTTGGCCAACATATGTCGTTAATTAGCCACTAAATTGTGGCATTTGAAGGTACGTGGTATTACCGTTCCCTTTTAGCTTACAGAAATGGCTGCTAGTAAATAATTATCTAATAACACGATTGACCGTGTATATTCCCTGATGACTTATCAAACTCTGAAAGCTGTTTTAGTTTTGATAGTGATAGTGATATAGATTTTTCGGATTGCTCCTCAAATAGTGATGTCTCTGATCATGATCCAATAAACTTTCAAAGCTTTAATCAGTGGTGCTAAATTGATATGAAGAATATTCTTCCTCCTCCTCCTTAAATTTTATAAATTTTACTTTTTTATATTATGAAATAAATAGAAATTAACTTTAATTCAACTGAAATTTATTTTTAAAAATTCCTTTTTATTGATAACATATGAAATTGGTTTTTCTGGCAACTTAGTTTCTCATTATAAAAGTCTATACAAAAATATTTTCTAGAAAGAAAAAAAATGCATTTTTTAATTCCCCAATATATATAATCTTAAAATATGAAAAAAATGAAGCAATTTCGGTGCACAAATTGAAAGTCAAAGTGTTAAAACACCCCGTTTGCCAGCATCCTGGCATAAGAGCAGCTCGTCTACCTCGTGTTTGAGCGTCCAGAGTTCGATCGCGTTTAGGGTATGATTGTTGCTCTTCCGTGCTCTATCAATGAGGTGTATGAATGTTCCCCTCAGTAAAAAGGGATTGTGCAAGCAAATGTGACGAAGGAGTAGCTAAGTCGTACTCTTGGCTCTAGAATCTAGATGTCTTGGCTCTAGAATCTGATTTTTCAGACAGCCATCTAGAGTCTAGATCAGGGGTCTCCAAACTTTAAAGCCTTCGGGCCATAATGATCTTTTCAGTATGTTCCAAGGGCCATGTTCCAAATCCTTTTGATTCTGACATTGAAACCCTGGCTCCGGAAGTACAAATGGAAATTATTGATTTACAATGCAGTGATATGATTAAGAACAAATATCAAAATTCATCTTTGTTGGAATTTTATAAGAGCCTTCCACTAGTATAATTTGATAATTTGCATAAATTTGCTCGCGGGTTGTTTTCTTTTTTTGGTACTACTTACTTGTGTGAGAAAACGTTTTCCAAGATGAAGTACACAAAGAATGTTTACAGATCTCAATTAACCGATGAGCATCTTAAATCTCTTATAATAATTGGTACAAGTAAAATTGATCCACAACTACAAACTATTGTCGGTGGAAAATCACAATTACATAAATCTCATTAGTGTTTTTGTTTTACTGTGATTAGTGGGATTCATTTCAATTATTTGTTAGTTATTAATATGCTTAAGCTTAGATACTTAAGTTAAGCTTTCTGCGTCATCATTTCTGCCGTTAAGTTTTACCTTGCTGGTAAATAAAACCGAGTAATTATCATTCTGTGTTTTCTTCTTCAACTTATCACAGCAATAGTAACAACAATAAATCATTGGCTGTCGCGGGCCGGATTTGGCCCGTGGGCAGTACTTTGGAGACCCCTGGTCTAGATGGCTGTCTGAAAAAACAAGAGGGTTCGACTAGGCTTAAAATCGTTGACTTCAGCAAATCGGGCTTAACAAAGAGAAGTGTCATTAGTAACAGCAACAAAACATCGAGCTATTTTTTCTTCAATATGCTAGATGTCTAAGAAGCAATTTTTAAAAAAATACTTTAGGCCACCTCATCCCAGGCATTCGATTCAGTACATTTTCTGACTTTTTGTTTTATTAATTTTAGAGTATGGACGCAATTACAAACAATTTGTTTTAAATGTCAATTTTTGCTGCATTTTTAAATGCTTAATTTATGATAAAGAAAGTGGTGATTTTAAAATGCTAAGAGATTAAGGAATTCTAAGTTTAGAACGCTGTAGTTGTAAATCTATTAGTTATCAAAGACGGCTTGTTGGAAAATAATTTAAAGTATTGTTTCACCTATTTGTTTGAATATTCACAGAAAATATTCTCTTGTTGATATAAAATAATAACAGACCCCCAAACTATCATTTAAATTATGTATAAAATTTAATTATATATATTCTTATTATATATTAAATTATATATATTCTTTTTATATTCATTGATATATAAAAAGAATTGACGCGTTTCTTTTACATACACATGGAAGCAGAATTTGTAGTTTTCATCCCTTTCAAGGGATTTTTATGAAATGCAAATTTTTTAATCACTTATAAAGAAATGGTATTCGTAAATCCTTCAGTCTTCCAGAATTATAAAAAAAATTATTAATCCTGCATACACGATTAAAGTTTTATGGAAATGGTTCGCAGCTTTTTTTTTTCTTTTCTCATTATTAAATTTTGATATTTAATTTTTTAAAATTATCTGAAATTATATATATATATATATATATATATATATATAATTGAAGAGAATCATAAAAAATTAGATATGTTATTCGTTTTATTAAACTACCTTAAAAAACATTAAAATAATTAAGAAATTGACCTATTTTATTTGAAACTCATAACTGAACAGCTATGATTCTTAAATGAAACACAAAAAGAAAACTGCGGAATTCAAAAAAAACCTGTAGACATTTTTTTATGTTCGGTTATAAGGGAAAAAATTAATAAAAAAGCAGTAGGAATTTTTTTTAATTAATGAAATAATCACATAAACTTTTGAAGTAAGTGAATTACCCGATTTCATTTGGAAGGAAAATTTAAAGATAAGGAAAAAAAAAGAAGAAAACTCTTTTTTTTTTTTCTTTGAAAAATGCTCTTCCATGTTCCACAAAAAAAAACTTTTTTTTTGTTGAACACGGAAGAGCATTTTTTTTTCTTTTCAACATCAACATGTTTTCATCTTGTTCTAAATCACCAAGTGACTGATGTTGAGAATAATTAACTTTATTTCATTTTTTTTCGATGTCCTTCTTCAGTTTTTTAAATCATCAATCTTATTTTTTTCTCCTTTGCATTGACTTGTTTATTTGCAGTAAATGTAATTATTCT
Source organism: Argiope trifasciata (assembly GCA_026543055.1). Taxonomy (NCBI): domain Eukaryota; kingdom Metazoa; phylum Arthropoda; class Arachnida; order Araneae; family Araneidae; genus Argiope; species Argiope trifasciata. Next base: position 2,163,739 of record JAPMOQ010034295.1, read on the forward strand.
TTTGGTCAGTTTTATTTGACAATTCAGAAACGAATCAGCTATGTTTTATTCCTTGATGCACTCGGAACAATTTTTAAAAATGCATGAATAGCTTTTAACTTTTTTATAGTATCGTCATCGTCTAAAATTGAAATGGTTGCTTTTTATTACTTTCAATTCAAGCTCTTATGATTCATGGGAAATTAGCTGCACTTGTTTAATACGAGGATCTCCTGCACATGTTACAACTGTGGAGGGGAAATAGGATTTCTTAGCGAGTGAAAGAGACGATGCAATTATATATTGTACGTTTTCCGCAGTTATGCCAGGTTTACATTCGGACAGTTATAAGGCGGGTGGTTGGAAGCGCATGCGCAGAAAGGAACTGATTTATGTTAGCACAATTTCACACGATAAATTCAGACATTCCATGCTTTTCGTTAATTTGCCGTTTTGGCTTCCCTAAATTAATGTTTTTCACTGTGGATCGTATAAAAGTGATGAATATTTACTCAAAGAAACATGGTAAAATAAAAAAAAGATCGATATACCTGAATTTGGAAAAACTATAGAAAAGAATTTATAAATAACATTTAAAAACACCCACACACAACACAAAAAGAACACAGAACAAAGAATGTAGGAATTAATCTCTGATAAGTAGACAATTTTCTGACGTCAAAAAAACGCCACATTCTACAAACGCGTATGCAGTAAGAAAAAAAATATATAATTCAGAGGCATGTTGTTGCCCCGTCGGGACAATTACTTGCATTCGACCGAACAGCATGTTTCAGCCTTCCTACGCATGCGCTATCTACTGTCCGAGTATAAAACAGACGTTACAATTTTATGTAAATAACACATCGCAGGAGTTTCCACTATTATCAAAAGAAAAACTAAAATAAAGATTATTAAAATCAGTTTCAATATATTTCAGCGATCACATAAATGAATTAAATAAAATAAGTGATTAGGCAAGAATCCTAGCAAACGTAAAAATAAAAATTAAGTGTATAAAATGAAAACAATTTTTTTAAAAGCATTTATTTTAAAGTTTAATATTTTCCAAATTAATTTTGACACATTCTATCATTTTAAAACGGTTTGAAACTTGTTTGCTTCCGCATTTCTTTTTTTTTTCAGAATGAATCTTAGCCGTCATTTCCTTCTTATTTTCGTAATTTTTTGAAAATGTTCTCTCAATTTTAATAATGTACATAATAGAGTACAATACTCATTTTTAATAATACACATGCGAATATATTTACATATAAATAGTGAAATACTAAGTCTCCGTTCTAGCTATATATATAGATCAACGTTCCTTCTCTATTTTTTTTTTTAAATTTGAACATCGGTGAGTCAGTTTGATTTCGGCAATATTCCTATTATTCTTATAAATTACAGAGATAACATGATGGCGCTAACAGCTGTTTTAAGCAGCTAACGTTTATAGAATTTTAGTAACTTTTAATCCTTTTAGAGTCAAAAAATTTTACTTATTAAATTAATGTGTCGAAAATTATCATTTGCTTTCATTGACAAAAAAAATAATGTTAATTATTTTATGATAGCTAACTTCAAGTATGTAGAATATCAATAATATTATTAAAGAATTTATTTGTGGTGCTTACTAAATTTAATAATATTTTTGTATATTATTTTAAAACGAGATTTAACGTTTACTAATTTAACTTTAGAACTTAAAATAATTAAAAATATTATTTTATCATTCAATAAAATTACAGTTTTAATTAATTTGTTTAGTAGCAAAACATATACTTGGGTGTTGATTGCTTCTAATTTTTTTAAAACTTGGTTGTTTAATTTTGTTTGTATTCGGTGTGTTGGTATCGAATCTAAAAACGATTTTTCTCTATCGGCTCTTTTCCTTTTAGTTTCATTTTGCACTCACACATTACGTTTTATGTCTATTCTATAAACAAAGTTTAATTCTATTGGATAACTATTTCGTATTTTATTACAATACTGCTGAAAGGCGTAAATTTAAACAAAAAATCTACTTTTTCATTATCTATTATTATTATTGTTTTATTATCAAAGCAAAGAAATTATAGTAATATGAAAGAAATTCATTAACCTTTTGGGCCCCAATTGTGTGTGTGTATATGTTCCAGTAATATTTTTAATTCATCCAAAGGCAAAGGAGGAATTTATTGAAGCGCTGGAATGGAATTTATTGAACAATTGGGTCCTAATTATTTTCTATGATTACATTCATATGTTAGAGTAATTTTTAATTACATCTCAGTAATAAAGTAATAAAAAAGAGACCCGAGCGGAAATTGTATGTGCCATAAGTGAAGTTTCACTTAGCAAAAATTATTTTGCAATGTATCATGCATAGATATATCATTAATAGTTTTGGCTATATAATTGGTAAGAGCTTTTTCGCTATAAAATTGCTTTCAAATATTATAGGAACCAGAGACTCCACGTTTCTCTGAATTTTTATATGGTCTCTTGTACACTAATGGGCGGCATGTATCTCATTTACAAAAGACCAGTGGGTTGCATAAGACCCACCTCAAAAACTGTCCCTATAGTTAATTTTTCTGTTTACTTTAGTAAAATATAACTATTTATACTTGATCCATTAGAGCCCTAAATCATCTTAGTTTTGGAAAAGAAAAAACTGGTATTGAAAAGGTTAGGCTAATATTAAATTAAGATTCAGATGACACCAATGCGATAAAAAAAATATTAATAAAATAATCATTTTTTTATGTCTTCAAAATTTAAAAAAAGCTCTGCATAGTTATTTCTGATCAATTTTTAATCAGAACTCAGTTTATAACACTTTTTATTTATCTTTATATAATTGCGCACATTAAAAATACTATTCACGATTGTGCCTTAAAATCTAATGGAGCTGGTAAGTTTTGTAATATCGCACTTGATTTAATTTTCATCTAAGCGCTACAAATTTATTACTTAAAAGCTTTTTCTTAATGCATCGTATTTTTTTAGACTCTATCAAGTTTGCGTATTTCCTTTTAGAGGATTAATCAGTGCAAGCTATTTCAGGTACCTATTTAACTAGATTTATTCTATTACAGCTCATTCGTCAAAACTTTTTACTCAACAGCTTTGCTTATGCTGACTTAGTCTTCACTGAACCATTCTACATGACCACTCCTTTTTTTTAATATTAGTTTTTTTAGACAATGGGATTAGACTGCACAAAGGAAAGTTAAGGATGTTTTAAAAGCAAATTTGTTTTTCTAATCACACACTTAACATTTTTAATCAGATTCGTTGGATTTTTTTTTTCTGTTTCTGTCTCCAGTTAGTAATTTAAACTTGACTCTAATAACTTGTTAGAGATTTAAAAAGAGTATTAACCAACGATTATTGTTTTCTCCTTTGTTTTATTACTTCTGTATTATTTATACATGTACTTATTATTTTTAGTATTGCTAGCGTTATTCTTAATAAATTTTAAAATTGAATAAATTTTTAAATTAAATATTTATAATTCATTAAAAAATGCCTTATCTAAAATCCCATAGAGGAATTACACGACAAAATATATATTTAATCATGGAGTTGAAGTTGATGGAGTTTACTGGTGCTAAAACCACTTTTGATTATACAGCGCCAACGACAAGGTATATTTAATCATGATGTATGTTCCTACGAATAACTAATAAGAGTGCGCTCTTACTACTAGTAAGAGCGTACTAATAAGAGTACTTAAAGTATTATGATTTACTCTAAGTATACTTATAATTGTACTTAAGAGTAATTAATAAGAGTATTCTTACTAGTAAGAGCGCGATATTTCGATAGTATTATTAGCAATATATTGTTTCACCTCTGAAACCTAAATTATTAGCTTCAAAAGTAAGTAAATGTTTTGAAAAAATTTTAATGTTTCATACTATTATGCCATAACAAGTTAAGCGTTATGTTGGACAGTGTATATCACCATTATATTACGTTTTTTCACATAAAAGGATTCATTTTATTTCTAAAGTAATTAATTTTATAAGTTTTTGTGTATTTTATAAATTATAAATAAATCATTTTAGCTACTTTTGCTTCATAAAAATTCCTTCCATTGAATAAATATATTATTTTACTTAAATTAAACTCTATAATGTTATGAAATAGAGGGCAGGTTTTCAAACAATATGTAGATAATTTAAATAGAGATTATAAATTTTGATAACAATTAATCAGGTCTTTTGATAATATGTAGATAATTTGTTCGATAGAAATTTAAAGTTAGATAACTCCAATAACGCCATCCATTTTTTAAAACTTCAATTGTTAATTAAAAAATTCTACAAATTCCAGTGACAATGAAGAAACAAAACAACAGAAAGTTAATAATTCTTTATCTAGAAAAAAGTGATTTAATGCGATAATAGATAAAAAATTGCTTAGTCAAATTTATTTCTAATTATGATTGATTATAACCATGCTATAATAGAATGTTATTTAGAGCAGAGAACGCTTACAAAAATGTATGACAACTGAATAAAGACCTGACATTTCAACATATCTAATTCATAAAAAAATATTATTATAATTAGGAAGAAATTAATAATAAAATTACTGTAGTAAATGCCAACTTTCTATCATAATTACAGATGCATGTTCAAAAACAATAAAAATATGTCTATCATATGGTAGGAATGGTACTATATGAGCTCAAAGGAGTCTAGGTGAACATATATTCTGTATCCATTCACCTAAATTTGATTGATAATAATGTATTTCTTTAATCAATAATCTAAATGTTTTTATATGGTCTGTGTCTATGCTGTATAAAAATCTAATTTAAATATAATAAATTTAGTTATAAAAGATTCACCTGATACTATTACATCAAATATAACATCAACATAAAAAGTGTATGTGTAAGACGGTTTGAACAATTCTGATATTCCAATACCGTGTATGACGTTTCAGCTTATCTAGATCAGCCATACTCAACCTTTTTTATATAGGGGCCACAAACACGTTTTAGTCACGGTAGCCCGGGCCGCAAGTAAAAAATAATTAAGTGTATAAATGAAAAAGTAATATCAACCTAATGAATTATTTAGTTTAATGTAAAAAAGAACTTTTAAAAAAGATGCTTACTTACTTATATGTATATCTAATGAGACTTTTGGAACTGAGAGCATTTTTTTAAAACTTTATCAATATCTGGATGTCGTTATATATGCTACTCTTATATCATCCAAATGGGAATCTATCAGTTTATTTCTATATACACTCTTTGTGTATTTCAAATTTGAAAAAGATGATTCGCACACATACGTTGACCCAAAAAATGTTAGCATTATTTGGGCACATCTTTGCACGCTTTTATATTTTTGGGGAACAATGCTCCAAAATTCCACATATTCCCTTTTTTCTTTGAAAATTACTTCCAGGTTGGTGTCATTTTTAAAATCAATAAATTCATCAAACAACTCCGAGTAATTACAATTTAAAACTGAAGCCAACTCAGAAATAGTTGGTGTCTTTAAATGCCATGGATTTTCTACAAGTAACAAACAATTTTTTATTTTTCTGAGATCTTGAAACCTTTTTTGAAATTCGTTTAATAGTGCAGTTATAAAATTTGAAATTATGGAGCAGTTTTCTTCTGAAATGTTAATACCGTCCTCTCTGGTTTTTATAATAGTTGGAAAATTGTGCAGCAGTTTGTTCTGTATTTCATTATAATAAATACTTAGCTTTTCCTCAAATGCAAACACTTTATTTGCCATATTGGACACTATGTTATTTTCGCCTTGTAGACTCTGATTGAGATTGTTTAGTTTTTTCGTAATATCACATAGAAAACCTAAAAGACACCACCATTCATCGTTTTGTAATTCTGGGTACCCTTTATTATTTTGTTCTAAAAATAGGATTATTTCATGGCGTAATGAAAAAAACCTTTCCAAAACCTTTCCTCTACTAAGCCATAGCACCGAGGTATGCAAAAGAACGTCGCTGTGCTCACTTCCCAGTTCTTCAAGAAGGGTTTTAAATTTTCTGTGGTTCAGTTCTTTTGCTCTTATATAATTGACAATATTGATAACTGTTTTCATTACAGCTTCTATTTCTGGTTGTACAGCACGGGCCGCCAAGTTTTCTTGATGGATAATACAATGGAATGTTATTAAATTGCTGCAATTATATTTTTTCTTAAATAATGAAATGAAGCCATTTTCGGATCCAGTCATTGAAGGACAACCATCTGTACACAAACACACGATTTTTTGCACATCAATTTCATGATGTTCTAAAAAATTACAAATAGTATCAAGGTAATCCGTGCCTCGGGTTTGACCTTTCATTGGCAGTAATTTTAAAAAGTTTTCATGAATTTCATTGTTTTCTGTACAATATCTAGCAAACACCAAGCACTGCGATGTTGCTGAAATATCGGTGCTGGCGTCAAATGCTAAACTGAAAAACTTGCATCTTCTTAGGTTTTTTAATATATCATCGGAAATAAATTTAGAAATGTCTTCAATACGCCTGGTGCAGGTTGAATCCGAAAGCTGTATTTTTTTTATATCAGATACTATTTGTTTTTTGTTACTGTATTTATCAAAAAGTATATTAGCAGCACTAATAAAGCATTCCTTTACAATTTCCGCATAGGTAAATGGTTTCATATGCTTACCAAGAATGTAAGAAATTTCATATGATGCTTTTGTTACCGCCGAGTCTTGTGATAATGCAGCGAACATAACATTTTGTTGCTCATGCAATGATCTCTTAAAAAAACTCAATTTCTCATTTCTCAAAGACGATCCGGGAGGAAACGTTTCATCAAAATCTTTATGTTTTGAAGTGAAATGACGAGAAATATTGTATTTCTTCAATATGATACTTTCCCGACATATCAAACAAGTAGCTGCGTTGTTTTTATTTGGCACAACAAAATAATCAGATTCCCACTCATCTTGAAACAATCTATTTTCACTTGATATTTTTCTTTTATACTTCGACGACACTCCTGACATTATTTTGAAAATAATAGGTATACTTAATTTACAAAACAAAACTATTATTTGGCAGAGGACGCGGGTACGTACACAAATTTAGTTTAATAATTTAGATTAAATTTATAACAAGTTTAGTTTCGATCGACAATCAAAGCGACACACACTTAGGTCCATGGATCTTACGGTCTGGCCACGCGCAAACACGAGCGGCGGGGCAACTTGCCAATCAGTAAAACACACGTCAGGTTGAGTATAGCGGGTCAATGGCCCTCGAATTCGCATCTTTTTAAGGGATACTCACCTCCTATCCCGATTCTAGAGACACGATTTGTTCGAGACAGTCCTATACTCGTACTCATTATTCTCTCTACTGATGATATAAGAGAAAAATTTGATGAATGAAACGTCAACGTCTCATTACACATGACAAGCAATGTTTAGCTCCGCAAGTCGCCCCGCCGTCCGCGTTTGCGCGTGACAAGACCTTTAAGGGGATTCCCGACGCCGCGTATTTCGTATCGTTCGCGCAACCATAGATTACAGACCTTTAAGGGGATTCCCGCGCCGCGTATTCCGTATCGTTTACGCAACCATAGATTAGGATAGTTTGCGTTTCCAATTTAAGCAAATTATTGATATCTCTCACATTCCCATACTTCCCGTTCTATTACCAACTCTTTGAAGGGCGCGAAATTTGAAGTTGTTTACAAATAAGTTGTAACTACCTAGTTTAATAATTGGGCCAACCAAAATGCCTCCGCGGGCCGCATGCGGCCCGAGGGCCGCAGGTTGAATATAGCGGATCTAGATGAAGCCTGCCACTCAGCTTCCTTGATTCTTCTACATTCTACTTGAGGATTCGACTCTCTACTTCTAGGTACTCTTATAGCCAGAGCTTGATGATTCATTTTCAAAAGATTAGATAAGCGTTTTCCGGGCATTTCTATTGATTATGTTATATTATGTAATTATTTGAAAAACTGTCAAATGATGACAAATAAAAAAGATTAAAACTATCCTAAAAACAATGTACTTAAAATTATAATCATATACGAAAAATATATGGCGTAAAAGTGCAACTTAGCCAATTTTAAGGAACACAACTAACCTAAAAACAATTTATTTGCAATGGGCACCTGAAATAATACAAAACAGCAAATCAAAATACCTGTCTTTTCTACACCAGTTGAGATAACGAGATTCAGATTAGAAATTTATTTTCTTTATTCTATTTTATTTTAATTTAATTCAACAAATTCCATTTTATTTGTTGATCGAGATTGATAATGCTACAACAATGTAATACACATAATTTTTAAACTTTTAATTTAAAGGAAAACACAGTTGCCAACAAACACTCGTGAGTTTTCAACGCCAGTTGACGTTACTCAAATACCTGAATTTTCTACGCCAGTTGGGGTAACGCAATGCAGATTATAAATTTATTTCCTTTATTCTATTTTATTTTAATTTAAAAGTAAGTAATTTAAAAGTACTAAGTTGAAAAGTTGAAAGTTGAATCCGAAAGATCGATTAATTAACAACATTTGATTTTAAATACATCAAACACAAAGAAAATAAACAGAATCGTTTGAAATAATCGGTCGAAATTCTGCTAAGCTTAACCTCATTTATGTTGGGGGAAAAAAACTGGAGCCTTACTCATCTGTGGCGGGATTTGGCCTCAGATTTTTAAGTTAAAGTTAGTTTTTAATTAATAAAAAATTAACCACTCAATGAAGCGGAATAAAAAGTAGACTATGTTATATTCCTGACTATAATCTATCTTTGTGATAAATTTTATCCAATTCCGTTCAGCCGTTCTGGCATGATTGAATCACAAACATCCATCCAACATCCAAACTGTAACATTTATAATATTAGTAAAGATTTAGATATATCAGAGTGAGAGTGTATTTCTCAATCAAGAAATACGGAATTGAAAAAAAATATATGATTCATGATTAGTTTTAATAATGGTTGATAAAAGATAACAATACCAAATTGACAAACAGTTAATTCTTTCGACAGAAATTTAAAGCTAGATAACTCCAATAATGCAACTAATTTTTTTGTCAATTTGTTTTTGTTAATTTTGTTAATTGTTAATTTAAGAAATCGACAAATTCTAGTAAAAATGATAGAGAAAAATAATAGCATGCATTATTGCTCTGTTTTATTTAAAATGGTTCCAACTGAATGTAACATTTCAGAAATTTATCTTCTCGGAGAAATAATTCTAACAAAAAGAAATACATGTGATCGTAAGAAAAGGTTAAAATCAGATAAGCCTAAACATTTTACCTTATTTTTCTGTGACATTGTCTTTCCCACTTATCTATTTCAAACTTTCCAAAAGCAATCAAAGCAATGTTCACGCATTATTAATCTCCAAAACAAAAATAATAATAAAAGATCTGAATAAAAGTAACAGAATCTCAATTTCAGCCATACCTGTTAAAAGCGCGACTGCTTTCTGGGTCATTTGACATAAATTCTCTGAAGTTCATATCAATTTAAAAAATTTTGACAAACACATTTAATGTGTTTATTTGCATACTTAGTGGCCTGGAATGGTTAACTTAGTAAGAATTATTCCTATCTTCTAGAAACTATATTTCAAGTGGAATTCTTTTAAGTCAATATTTTAAAGATAAGTGTAAAAAGGGTTTTGATTATATCATGGTTTGTACTTAGAGGAATTAATTGAAATATCGATTAGTCTGAAGTATATTATTTGTTTCTTTTGCTTGAACTCATACGTGGTTAAAGAAACTCTTCATTAAAGTGCTGTAAGTTCTTAAAATTATTAAAGTCATAAAAGAAACCAGATTGCACATGCCATCTTGCATCTACTTGCAAATTGACATGCATTGTATTGTAATTAGAAAATTCTTCTAATAAATGAGTAAAATGCTTCAAAATAAAATTTCACAGATGCCATCAGAGTGTATCACATAATCATTCATTAATTGCATTTCGAGACCGCTTCCTTATAAAAATGAAATTAAGTATAGTAGACATCATCCTGTATCCTGTTATTTGCTATTATATATATGCTTCACAGAAATATAACTGTCATAAATGTATTTTATAAATATGACTTCTTCTATAATATTAAAAATGGGCGGAGTAAGGAATTCTTTATCAGTATTTTTTGTGTCACTTTATCCCTCTGTTAGTTTCTCGAATCATTAAGAGAAATTTTCTTTCATTAATTCTTATTAATCATTCATTAATTATAATGTATCTAAGCGATTTTAATGCAATAAAGTTCGGTGTCTGCAAATATCTTTATCATCTTTTGTATGGAGATATGTTTTTAGATATTTTTTTTTCTTTTAATGACATTTCTACACTTCCACGCTCTATTACAGAAGAGCATTAAAACTCCAAAATACATAAATCATTTGATATCTTTCGTGGTGTTGGAATTCTTGCCCTAACTTTTTCGGGCCTTATAATGATGTAACTCTTTCGAACATGCGCGCTGGTAACGTCAGGAAAGAATTCCCATGATCCCATAGTAACAGATGTAAGTTGTATTTAGGGTTTGAGTGTGGGTAAATGACGCGTATAAGATGGAACCGGAGATGGTTGTGTGTTATAGTAAGGATTTGTGCACGTAAAATGAAATATCTGTATATAATTATCTGTGCCTGTGCCCTCGTCCTGCAAATGAAGAAGATGATAAAAAAGAAAATGCTTTGTTGCATCAATTCCAAAATGAATTGATGCTTTCGATGTTTATGTGATCTAATTCATTTTGGAATACTTTGATTCTATCTGATTTAGATCCCGAAATGGCAATGTAAGAGGCCTTTTCTCTTAAATTTCGTTAAATTTGAATTTGGGGCTTAGAAATCTCAAAACCTGGCTTTATCTTCTTTCCCTATTCCATCCCTTCTGTTTTCGTTGTTCCCTTCCTTGGTGGCAAGAGACAGACTCTTCTCATAAAAATAATACATCTTTATGTCTAGACGAAGAAAGATCCCACGTTAGTTGCCTGTTGCAACCTTTTAGATTAGTGCTGGACTAGAGTTTCAAGAATATCAATTGACTGGTAGGCCAACCACTTGAGTAGTTATATTTGGGTTCAAACTGTTTTTAATAATATTTTGAGGTTAAAATTAATACTTATGGGTGTTTCCAGAAACGGTTTTTATTATATAGACCTTAGCTACACAAAGGTAAATATTAAAGTAGGGGAATATCCAGAGCTAACAATTGTCTCCCTTTGTTGGAGTAGATACTATTAAGTACCGTCGTAACCTGGATTTCTAACGACTTTACATGCATTCTTTTGAAATTATGTCACTCACTTTATGCATTATTGAGAATGATGATGTAGAAATTTTATATGCTTAATATATTTTAAATGATATATAGCTATTTTTTCTATATAGCTTGTTATGTCAGTTTCAGAATAGTTAAAAATACATGTAAACATTGTTCTGAGAATCATCTAATGAATCTATCTTATCAAAAATTTGCTTTCTAAACATTCAAAATTGTTTTCAGTAGCTAAATGCTCAATATTAATTTAAATTCACGTTTTTAAAATCTTTTAATATATATATTTTTAAATTTATAATAAAAATATTAATAAGGCTAACCAATTTTTAATAATCATTCACACGCCACCTTCGGTAATCAGTTGGCTCTCCAAAATAATGGTAGCTAAGATTATCAGTTAAGTATTCTGTGTAATTCAATTTATTCTTATAAAAATAATTTTTAAATAAATTTTGAAAGTCAGATAATTCCAGTTGTAATAAACACTTCTTACACCGTTCTGCTTGCTATAATATGCTTTTCTTTAATTTTCTGGTTTCTAATTTGAAACTGAAGGGATTTAACTTCAATTAATGATTTTCCAATTATACAGAATCGAATATATTTTTTTAAATATGAATATAGAAGAAACATAGTCCAGCACTGTAGTCTTTTGTGTGTAATAGTATACATTTTTATAATTTATTCAAGATCTTAAAATATTATTCCATATATATTCTATAATTTGCCCTAAAATCCAGTTTTTAGTTTTAAAATTCTATTATTTAAATGAAGTTAATAATAAAGCTTTAATTTGCTTTAGTCGATAAATGTACTTCTCAAAGAAATATGAATTCTAACTTTCACACAATTCTTCGATCTTGTGAACAATATTCAGTAAGATATTATTAGAATTCCAACTTTTAAATCAACAAAATATATCAATCTTCTTCGTAGGAATCTGTTCGAGTTGTGAAGCTTTGAATACTATGATGTTAGGGTAATCAACGATTTCATTATTTTAGGACCGTCAACTATCTCATCATTTTAGGTCAGTCAACCTTGCAGAAACTCCAAGCGCTGATTATCGTATCTTCTTCAAGACAGTCAATGGAGAGGTCAAAAATCTCCCTTTTCTATAAAATGATATTATTCTAAATTTTATTGTTCCCTCAGTTTTAGTCGCAATAAAGTGGATCTTTCTCTTTATTTAGATTACTGAAACTAATTAGATGACCATCTAGTTCAACTAGGAGACTGGTTATATATTTTTAGATAAATCATTTAGACATAACAATATATCCTTGATTCCGAAAAATTTTTATATTAAAATTGTGTTATTTTAATAGTCTCACTTACTTCTATTTATTGCGCACATAAAAATTTCGTACAGAGACTAATTCTGTAGCATCACAGTGCTATTAAAAGCTTAAATATATTGATTATTTTCTAAATTTTCAGATATTAAATTATTATTATTTTAACAGGCTTGTAAGCTTCAAAGATATGGAAAATGGAATTCTTTTTCCTTAGCTCTCAACAGTACAAAAAATAACGTGATTAAATATTTAAAGAAACAATGAAAAACAATTTGGATTTCAGGGTATCTATATTTCAGGGTATTGTTTGTTATAAATTAGGACAAAAAATATTTTGTGAAAAAAAAGGCCAAAATTCAGAAAAAATTCGCACAACTATTAAATTGGTATCATTAAAAATATTTTTTGAAATTCTGAATAGTGTGAAATTCATTTTTCAGCAATAAAGTTTTCGGAAATTATTGCTTAAAATCTTCAAAATTTCATTTATTTTTTAATTAATGTAATTTTAAACTAAAGTTCAGAAAACGGTTCTGAAGTGCATATTCCATCCCTTTAAAGTAAAGATGTGCCAAATTGAACGGTCAAAAAATATATCATATATTAGGTCAACAAACACAAATGCTCATGTTTATCACAATCAGGGTTTTTATTACGGTCCAGATATAAACTCCTTGTATGCCAAAAATTATAAAATCAAATGTTATAATCATAAATCAATACTCAATCAATAATGGAATACATTTACAAATGGAAAAAATACAGGCACGAATTTAAATCAAGAGGGAAAGAATAATATAAAAATAATGAATAACAAATAAGAAAAAAACGCAAAAAAATTAATATCTAATTCTTATGCAAAAATTAATTTGCTTAATTGTATAAATTATGCTTAAAGCAAATGTCATTTTCTCTGACAAAGACGATTTTTCTATAATGAGCTAACTGAATGGAAAAAATTACGAGTTTAATTTCTGTTGCTCCAGGAGCTTTGAATTCATCACAAAATTTGTGAGTGATTCTGCAAATAAAAAATATATTCGCACATGGGCAAGCAAATTATTTATTCTACTTCGTCCTGTTGAATGCTGAATTTTCATTACACAAATTATCCCGTGTTTCAAGTTTCACTAACCTTTGAGTAAATTCTTAAGAATTCTTTTTGTATGGACATTCTTCAAATAAGTCAGACAGTCAATTAACCTTATGACTGCTGCATATTTTAGCTTGATACCGTAATATGTATCTTAGGGAAAGGAATTTTAATGCACTTTAGGAAAATAATTTTTGAAATAATAAACGTTATTATTAACTCGGATAAGATATTCTTTAAAAAAGTTTTCATATTAAGTTCAGTTGATTTATTGGAAAAGTATTTCAAATTTGTCTGAAATTTGTGTCTTAATAATAAAAATTTCTCTGTGATAGTTTAAAAATACAACTACAATGATACAAAAGAACTAAAATTTGAATTATGATATAAAAATTCAGAATTCTAAATTATGATCAGGAAAAAAATTCAAATAATCCTAACAAAAGAGCAATTAAGAACTGAAGTACTGTAGTATATGAGAAAAACTAAATTTCTAACAATTTAGAAGCTCTAAAAAAACTTTCTGTGACAAAAATGGTATTTACGAAGAGATAATAATTTGCTGATTTCAGTCATTTTTTCGATGTTCAATACCAAAATAGATATAAGAAGATAAATTTCCTATTTTATTAATAATTATTTAATTAATATTTTGTTTATATTTATAAATTGCTATATTACTCTAATATTTTTTAATGTTATCTGCATAAAACTGAAACCAACACCGTCATAATAGTTGCTAGAAAAACTATTCGAATATGGTTAAATACCTTCATTACCTAATCTTTTCTTTCTAATTAATATCTTGCTGTAGGAAGTTGTATAAGAAACAAAATGGGATTTCTGCAAAAACTTTCTATGTTATATATTATTTGCAAAAACTGAAACATTTATAAAATACCACTTTATAGAATTAAAAACATATGTTTACATTAATACTCAGAGTAACCTGCATCGTCGAATTTTAAATATGATAAATTTCTAAAGTAACTTTATTTTAACAGTATACATTTGATGTATCAATGGTAACAACTGGTGTGTTTACAAAATCCCTAATTTCCCTGTAACTTTAAATTGTTCCGATATTTAGTTAGATGCGCAATATATTCAAACTGTTGAGAAAGTTGTTTTTCGCCTAAACCATTGACTTCATACGTTTGCCAGGAAATTGAAATCCTCGAATAAACAACGAGTTAAAAACAAAAACCCTTATTGTTGCTTACGGTTGTTTGGTTTAAACAAAGCAAAAAATGGAATTCCTAAATGCAGTTTATGCTGTGGCTTTTAAATTTTTTCACACTAATTACTTCTCCGGAAAAATTCCTTCTCATTATTTAATTCTTTTGCTCATTTGTTGGTTCTTAAGTGGTATTATAGATTTTTTACTTTTTTATTCATTAATTTTTAAAAATGTCTTTAAAATTATTTTAATCTTCGTTGCTTAAATATCTGTTTTTTGAAGAGCTATTTATATTAGAAATTTTGTTATCGAGTTGAATATTTTTCTTCTCTTCTTCCGACATACATATCAGAAGTCTTTAATTTTAACAATATATATATAATATACATACAATATATATATAACAACTATAATTGAAACAATTCACAACTACAAACAACGTTGGAAAGTTTTCTTCAATTAATTGGAACAAACGGAAATAATGTGAAAATAAAAATTCATAGATTCTAAATATGGTAAAAGCCTTAATAATAAATTATTCGTCACAGTAACATTTAACTATACATGACTTTAAGTTGCCGATTTACTGGATTACATATATCAATTTGTAAAAAATACATACTTTTATAAGCAGTTTTGAAATGTAATTGCATAATAAACTGCTTTTCTATCAATGTAGAAGTAATAATAAGAAAATATTTAATATTTTTTTTTACATATACATATAAAAGTAGTATGGCTGCTTATTTTTATAAACTTCTCTTAAAATTCAAAGCATATTTCATTTAATGATACCTTTCATTCAAGTCTTCAGTTAGATAGCTTTGTATTTTCTTCTCTTTTGTGTGTCGTAAATACCGGAAATTATCTTTCGCGCCATAGATTTTTAAATTTTATAGAATTTCTGGATCACCAACTGGAAACTGAATTACAATGTACTTTCAAGAAAGTGAATTAAAGTGTTTCAAGAAAGTGAATTAAAGTGTTTCAAGAAAGAAAGCTTTACAAAAATAGTAAATTTTCTTTAATGGAAGTATGCATCTGATCAGAATATGAAAAAATATAAAAACTAGAAAATCAACTTGTTCTCCTTTCAGGTTGAAATTGAGACACATTAATTCTTAAGTACAAATTTATTCTTAGTTTTCTTTAGAGTCTCTTTTTATGTAAGTTTAAGGTTCTAGATTGTTAACCTAGACAGTTTATTCAAGTTACCTAATTCACTTGACTGGAAACTTTCTATTTTTAAGTTAACTTTAGCCGATGCTGCTCCTTAAAGAAACATTTGCTTCTGAACTTAACATTATTTAAAGTAAATTTCTCAGAATTTTGTATGTGTGTTGGCATTGTACAGGTCAGACCGTTTGACATATTACTATCATATTTGACACATACATACCTTGGAGATGGAATGTGCACATCCAAGCCTTTTTTTAAATATTTAATAAGAATTATAATTAATTAAAAATTAAGCTAACTTTTGAGAATTTTCCGCGATTACTGCGCGAAAATATTATCACATAAAATAAATTTTAAGTCAAATTTGAATTTTAAAATGTGTTTTTTATTAGCAATTGAATAGCTGCGCGAATTTCCGATGAGTTTTGGCAATTTTTAAAAAATATTTTTGCAAATATTACATTGTCGCCATGAAATTCAAATCATTTTCAATGTTTCATCAAATACACAATCACTTGATCTTCTTTCATTGTTGAAATTTAAAGAAGAATTTTATTTAATATTTGTGAAGTTTACAGGATATATAAAAAGCGAAATTACAATATCAAGACATTTATGGCATACAGGAAGCATACTTGTACGTTTTTAAGAGCGCTATAGCATCATAGACTGTTCTCCATCAGAATTTTTCATGTATACAATAGTCGAATATTATGTAAGACAATCAATAAAAGCAATAAATCCTTTTTATCAATTTAAAGGTATCATAGATATGGAGTTATATCTGAAGCATTTAATGGAAGATAAAAAATATTCTATTAAGATAAGCTAGTTGCCAATTAAAAATAATTTTAAAATTCCAAATTGCTTTAGAATAGCAAACTCTTACAGAAAAAATAAATTAACTACTAATCTTTTTTGTGAAGAATGTTAAAAGGAAATATTCTATATGCATTAGTACATTCGATTTCTTTTGAAATCCTATTAAGGAATTTTAAAACATTTATTTCTTTAATTAATAAATTGATATTAGCTTTGATATGCAAAGTTTCTGATTTAGTTTTTTTTCTACTCCTATAAATAAACCAAATTTTATGAATAAATGCCAATAAAGTTGAAAAATTCAATTTTTAATTTTCCAAAAGTTGTTTGTTATTTCTTAATGCGATCTCATTTTTTTTTATTCTAACGTAATGCAAGATGTAAAAATAACGATATTTATAGTAAAGAAAATATCGAATCCATAATCTTCTTCTCCATCGAAGATATCGAAATCATAATCGTCAAGAGTATTTTCTAAATAAAAAAAAAAAACTTTAGATTTTAAAATAAGAAAAGCGAAAAGTTGAAAAAACTTTGTATCAATACAAAATCAGGGATAACAGCATGCGCTTCTGTTTTTATTACATGGCACAATTTTCAAATTCAGTAGGAAGTTTTAGTATCTCTCTTTCTTATAAATTTTAATTTTTCTGACATTTCCCCCCCCCTCCAAAAAAAACCCTTGTTATCTGATTTTTTTTATTTCATCGGATATTTAGAATGCCAAAAATTCTCGGAAATCTCATTGCGTCTACTCCATTACTATATCATAAATTTTCGATGGAATTCAAGCTATGCACATACTTTGCAGAATAAGTCATTATTTTTTCTTTTCCATAAATAATATATAGAAGTTCCCTTAAGTCTGTAGAAAGACGTTTGATGTATTTTGCATCGTATACATAAACATATAAATATTAAATACAAAAATCTCTGAAAGTAATAAGCTAACAGAAAATAATATATTTAAATTTTTTGATAAATCCCTTTTATTAGTTCCATCATCCAAAATATGTAGACCATGGAATATATAATTATATCTAAAAATAATAAAAAGATATCAATTATGTCATTTTTATTAACTTTTGCTGTCAGAAATGTAACTCGATGCGTAATACCAGTATTTGCTTATTGCATCGAAAAATAAATATGAATATTTTAAGTTGAATTTCCCTCAAAAATTAATTTACTTTTTACCATTCTGTAAGCATTTTTAATAAAAAAAATAAATAAAACACCAAAATGATGCACTTTATTGAATGGTGCCTGAAAGGAGATATCCTAGTGCAAAGATTTAATTGAATCAAATATATCTCTTGTTATTTGTCAATTATTGGAATTTTCTCCTGCTTGGAAGATAATTTAAAATAATTCAAATCTGGAAAAAAATGCATTACTTTTAATTTAATTTCTTATGTGAGTAAATTGCATATATATGTTTGAATAAATATTTTTTTAAAAAACGATGTTGATCCTTAGAGCAAATTAATTTATCATATATAAGTTTGATACGCCTTAATTTATGTATAAGTTAAATAGTAAGCAAGAGGAGTTAAATTGAAATATGGGGACAATTTCAAATCTTTTTTTACATAGAGATATTTCAACATCTCGTGGCTTAAATCTTTATAACATTGAAAATTTTTGTATTGAAACCTAAGCAAACACTAAAAATTTGATATCATTTATTTCTTTCTTGCTAAAATAAATTGGTTAAGATCATGAGATTATTTTCTAATCCAATTTAATGTCTTTTTTATGATCATGTTTTGTCATGTCGTGTCATTGTGTATTATGGGATTTGCATTTCTTTCATCTCTCAAAAGTTTCAGAATAGTTCCATATGTAAAACGAAAAACAAAATGAGATTTTTTTTTACTTAAATAGCATATTTAAATTCCAAAAAGGATATTTGATTTTTTTTAAATAACCGTTTTATTCGGAATTAATTTGTCTTTGATTAAGCATAAATTTATATAAAAAAAAATTAGTTACTACATAAATGAAGCATGTATTTGTATATATTTAAAAAATGAAGCATGTATTTGAATTAGATTATAAAAGAATAAAGAAAAAAAATTTAAAAAAATGTGTGACGATATAAGTTTATAATTCGTTCCTTTTCAATAAAGTAATAATGCGATATTTTCAGAAATAATTAAAGCTAAAGTGGAAATTAGACTAATTAATCTTCTTATAAGACAACATTGCACTGTTTATTATACATCGGCGACCAGTGGTACTTATCCTATTTACTATTATTTCCTCAAAAATATTTCGCAATGTGACTGCAAAAATACACATAATTACAACAGCTAAATTGAAAACTGACACATAATTGAACGCTGTCGTGCATTCATAACGTTAAAGGAAAATCCAAGTGTCACTCTGTTATAAAATTAATTATTGAAATGCAGCATTCTCGGCAGTTTTGTGTGCGACTTGTGAAAGCAATTTAGTATGACATAATAGATAACCCACTCTCAAAGCTCAAATGAAAAGAGTGAATTAAGAATCCACAAGGCAGGAAATTCGCAACTGCATAATTGATTAGTACTGGAAA
>JAPMOQ010034295.1:2188134-2221991 GCA_026543055.1 Argiope trifasciata
TTCAAGCTGGTGGTGGCTGCATAATGGTGTGGGCTGTTTTTACATGGCATGGACTCGGTCCTCTGGTGCAACTGAACCGATCATTGACTGGAAATGGTTATGTTCAGCTGCTTGCAGATCACTTGCAGCCATTCATGGACTTCACGTACCCACACAACGATGGGATTTTTATGGATGACAATGCGCCATGTCACCGGGCCAGAACTGTTCGCGATTGGTTTGAAGAACATTCCGGACAATTCCAGCGCATGATCTGGCCACCTAGATCGCCCGATATGAATCCCATCGAGCATTTATGGGACATCATCGAAAGGTCCGTTCGTGCCCAAACTCCTGCACCATCCACACTTTCACAATTATGGACGTCTATACAGACAGCATGGCTCAATATTCCTGCAGAGGACTTCCAACGACTTGTGGACTCCATGACACGTCGAGTTGTTGCACTTCGCCGGGCAAAAGGAGGACCGACACGATATTAACAGTCATCCCATGACTTTTGTCACTTCAGTGTATATATATATATATATATATATATATATATATATATATATATATATTAAAATGATAAAATAGAGAAGAAAAAAACATTATCAGTATTTTTTTTTATTATTATTTCTTAGGAGAGGGAAAAAAACATATTTGAAAAGAACCTTACGATGCATTATTTACGGATTTCCAGTAAATGTATATCATCTGAAATCTTTAAAAAATGTATATTTTGCTTGTCGAATTCTCTTTCGGTTTTATCTTTCTTTTAATGATATAAATATAAAGTAACTCGCAAAAAATAATATTCTACATCTAACTTTTTTGTATATTAATTAATTATATGCTTACATTTTATCTCGCACATTACCTCTTTTTTACCTTTACTTTTTGTAATTTTTTACAGGCATTTATTTATTTCCACAGAAAATCTTTCAGTTCAGTAAAAGGACTTATGAAGCGTAAAATATTAGGATACGTTTTTGTAACTTATTACGTTTATGTTACAAAAAATTAACTAAAATTTGAAGTATTTTTATAATTTTGCTAAGTCTAATGCTTTAATTAATAAAATTCTCAAAGAATCAAAACTGACTCTTAATGATTTTTCCACTTTTTTATTTCCCAATTATTTTCATTTAGTAAGTAATTAAATTACTTAATAAGGTTAGAGCAACTGCAGAAACCTAATAAGACATCATATTCTAATTTTTAAAAAAATTTAAAATGAACAAGGCAGAAATTAAGTAAAAGATTTTAATTTTTTACGGTAATAATTATATGAATGCCGGCTTTCAATAGGCATTAATATATAACTCAATTTTTACATAAGGAAGAAAAACATGAATCTTTTACAAACAATAAAGATTACTATGATTTTTTTCAGTGCATCAAGTATGACCTCACTTTTGAATCTTATGTGAAGAAAATTCACCGAATTCGTTATTTATCGTGAAAAATTCAAATTTTTCTCCCTCGCATAAAATTTAGAAAACTAACTAATGTAGTCATTCTTATTAAGCGATTATATCGTGCGTTAGAGAATCATAAATCTATTAAATGTACAAACAAAAATATATAACACGCTTTTATCGAACTTGATTTATTTCACGTTTGTAAAAATGGAGTTATCGATTTTTTTTCATTCGCCACATTAAGTACTAGAATTCGGAAATTTTATTATGTGTGTTCCTGATACTAAATATTTTCAGAAATTAATAATTAGTTAATAAATGATTGCAATTATTTTTTTGTTTCATTTAAGCGACACCGGTTTATAGAGAATTTCAAAAATTTTTATTCTAAGATTTCATATTTGCGATATCAAAATTTACTAAAGACCAAAAAATAGTAAATGACAAAAAGCAAAAAAGAAAACATTCCCTCAATAAAACACTGAAAATTTGAATTTTTTTCTAAAAATATAGCTATTAACACAATAATGTATGTATGAGCTGCCGAAGGTAGTACAAAAAACTAATTAAACCAAATTAATCTTAAGAGCTTACATTTTTAACCATTGACTAAAAATATATTTAAAATGTAATTGAAATATCAATTTACTGAGAATATCTCTCTTAACGTTGCACTATTGTATGATTTTATATGATCTTCATATATATTGTTATTAGTTCTGTTATTCTGCCCGAAATTATTAAAATTCTGTAATATACTTTGTTCTGATATTAACTTTTTTCTAATCAAGCGATGAAATCTTCTCAAAACCCTTCCACGATTTTTGATTATTGCTCCCCAAACATAATTTCGTTGTTACCAGGAAAGATTTGCGTTTGTGGTAGACACCAAGGCAGATTCAAAACTTGCTTATATAAAAGTTGGCAGCTTTTCAATCGATTTGGCAGGTTACAGCAGTTAGTTTCAATTCATGCATCAGCGAAAGCTATCCAGAGTTTTCGAAATATTAAAGTGTGGGAGTTTTCGAAAACTCTTAACTATATTTAGAAAGCAACATCGGCAAGAAAGAAATTCCTTTACTAGCGTCAACTCATAAGCCACAAACAACATGGGTAAATGATGTTTATGCAAATAAAACTTCGAACTTTTCAGAAACAGAAATAGAAGTGAAAAGAAAATTCGTCGAATACTGTAAGCAACTTTTTAATAAAGGTTGGTGTATGTGTTTTCACGAAACTTCCGAAACGGATACGTTATTTAAAGAAATATTAAATTAATCCCATACTTAAAAGGTAACTTTATTAAACTTCCTCTTCCAAACTCATGATGTCAATAACTGAAAAAAATGTTATTTCATTAATTAGCAAATCTAAAATTTTCCCTCCCAAAAACTTTTTTGAGATAAAAATTATTGTATGAAGAATACAGTTACTGAATAAAATATGCATAATAATTTAAGAAAGGAAATTCTGAGGAAATAAAATGTGAGCAGATTAAAAAATTATTAATAGTGGCTAAAAAATGAAGCTGTCCCATAATTAACAACATTTTGATGAAGTTTAATTTTAGTAATTATTTTTTGAATAATTAGGACACTAAATTAAGCAATTAATAACTTTTTTTAAAAGTAAGCACATTTTTTCTGTTGAACGTTAATTTTCCAAAATTACTCTTAACCTCTTTACTTTTTAAAGTTAAAATTAGTAAACTTTTTAATGATTTTATGCGTCGAAAATAAATTTATATAAAAGTAATAATTGAGGAAATAAAATTATACTAAAAATATGTGAACTTAACAGTTAATCATACTTTCATCTTTCACATTTTTAATTCTTTTTTTAAATTAATGTTTTCCGTCATCTTTAATATTTGTGTTAAATATAAAATTAAATAAATGGTCAACAGGAAGAAATTGTGATTAGTCACGCATCACGGTTTCATGAGTTTTTTTTCCAATAGATTTCATAAACTGATAATTTAAAACTCAGACATATCGAAATAATACAAAATATTCTATATATACAATAATTCTTTATATAATATATACAATAATTCTTTATTTAGAAGAAAAAAAAAGAATGTCCAGAAATTAATAAAATATGATACGATAATATGATAAAATAAATAAAATGCGACAAAATAAATACATTAGAAATATTTCTTATTTTAATGCAAGTATTAATATGACGTTTAAAAAAACTTTAAAATTCCATTCAAATAATACAATAAAGTCATTTATTTTAATTAGAAGTTATTTTAAATTAAGTTCAATGCACTATAAATTATTATTTTTAGTTTATACTTTTTTGAATTTAAGAATGTATTAAATGTTTTATTATGGGAAATATTTTAATGATAAAATTTTTTCTTCAAACTCATCTGGTTAAATATTGTTCATACTTGGATAATTTCATATTGAGCTCTATAGAATATTCCTTATTTTTTATTAATGTCATTGATTATTTATAAGTTTTAATTAAATAATATTAAACCTATATTTTTATATTTGTTCTTGCTTGTGAACCAATACACTAAATTTTTATTACTTTTTTTATTATATCTTTTGTTGAAATTTTAATCGAGAAACATGAATATATTTAATTTCTTTCACGTTTTCATTAATAATTATAATAAACCTGTTGTTCTCGAAGCTCGAAAGTTATCATCTTGATTTAATTAAAAGATGAAAAGTAATTTGCGAGATTCAATTTATTTAAATATAATCAATTGATATAGTTTTAAAATAGATTAATGACTTTTAAAATGCTATAATGGAAGCCGTGAAAAAAGTTGCTAATATAATATATTGTTAAATAGCTTAACTATCTACTGATCATTAAAAACCATTTTCCCTCTACTGGCTCATACTTTAAATTTCTTTAAAAATAAAAAGATGGAAAAAATTTATCTCATCTTTAATTTTTAGCATAAGCATTTCAGTGAATTTTAGAAACGAAAGATCCTTTTAATTTTTGATAAAATTATTCGCAAAAAATAAAAACTATAAGAAGTAGCCTTTAGTTTTCATTTTGACGACATGCATTTGCAATCCTTCATGTAATGTATTAAGAAAATACTGGTTTTTATTATTTTTAGGGATATTTTTGTAAGGTTATGTCTATTCTGCAAATTATTAAATCTTTTTTACCTTATTCTATAAGCAATAAATCTACTTGGCGAAAGCTTTAAAAGAAATATTTCCGAAAAATAAATTGCTCGATATAGCTTTGAAAATCTTTTTTTTAAATTTTACTTTTCTTTTTGAAAAAGATTTTTTTATTGTTTTTTCTATATGCTGTCACAGTATTTAAACTATCGGAGAGATTTTCATATATGGAGGTCATAGTATCTTTCTCTTGATGCAAAAATACTATTACAAATGAGCCACTGAATATATATATTTAAAAAAAATTTATTGCGAAATAGTCACGTTTTTTAATTTTTAGTCCAACAAACGGCACATGCAGTTATAGTGATTTAACGTTCGACTGTGATTATAATGACATCATCGAAGGAAAATAATGTGTTTTTTTATTGCATGAATATAAGTCGGCCATTGCTATTCTATATAAAATGAGAGGGTCATATGAAAAACAAAGTATTT
Organism: Argiope trifasciata; assembly: GCA_026543055.1. Classification (NCBI taxonomy): domain Eukaryota; kingdom Metazoa; phylum Arthropoda; class Arachnida; order Araneae; family Araneidae; genus Argiope; species Argiope trifasciata. The sequence goes on from JAPMOQ010034295.1 coordinate 2,193,143, forward strand.
GGAACGCCATTTGAAGATATTCATAGATTCGAAAATTGGATCACAGATCCAGTGTTTAGTACAACAACCGCAATCTTGGTCGATATGTGGCGAGAATCGGAATATTCCTGAGATTTTCTACGGACTTCACACAAATTTATTCATGTAAAGGCTTTAATTAAAAACTTTATAAACGTTTTGCAATATTTCGGAATAACCATAGGCTGAATCATAATAGTTTTTTCCAATATTTTATTTGTAGTCAGAGAAGTACTTTGTAACTTTCTTTTATATCTCCAGGGACGTAGAGACCCATTGAAGAGATATTTAAGGAATGAAATTTTATTGCTAGATTCATCCAAGATTCTATTATAATGCAAGATTCTATTATAATAGATAACAGAATTATTTATTCTATTATATTCAAGGAATGAAATTTTGTTGCTAGATTCTACTAAAATGATTATATCAAGATTCTACTATAATGCACCTTAAGTATATTCAGGAATGAAACGTTCTCATATTAGTTTTGCGTATGCACTTAAAAAGTGTAATTCATATACATTATTTAGTAAACTGACTAACAAAATAATCATATCTGTTTTATTTCAAAAGTAAATTTTAGTACAGAAAATCAATCATTTAAGCTTTTCTGACCAATGCTTTCAAAATAATATTAAAATGTAGAATATGTACAAAAATCTAATTATTGTACGATTCATACGGTTTGTCAGTCATAGGGTTTGCAATAAATAAAATTTTAATAATAGTTTAAATAACTTTTACATCACAAGATATCTTTGAAATACGACTTTCTTTTTCAGAATGAATTTTATCCCTTTCTGAGCGAGAAGTAAAATGGTTATTCTCCTTTTACTAAGATTTATTGTAAAAGTGTAGTTTGGAAAAAAAAGGCTGTGAGTAGCTACTTATCTGAAAATTTCTAGAACGTGAGAGATAAAAAAAATATGAAGTAGGAAAGTACTTCTACGAAGATTTATGCTATAGCGAAATTCTACATAAAAAGAAATAAAAATTCTAGGCAGTAACTGATTTAAATTATTTTCAAACCCATATGAAATTATTCATGGATTTATTAAATTATTCGCCTACCTTAATGAAGAAAAATGAATGGCCGTATGAAATTAGATAAAAATGTTGCATCTATCCTTACAATGATCTTTCTGCAATGTATCTTAATGTTGTTACATTATATGCAATATAATAAGAAAATATATTCTTACACTATAATATTCGTATATTATATTGCTTCAAGTATTTTTTTTAAAAACGTATAATATCCTCTCTAGAAATTTTTCTGAATACAAGAATGTAGAAGAGCAATCTTCTCTTCCCTAAATTTTTCCCCTTTTTCTGAATACAAGAATTTAGAAGAGTAGTCTTCTCTTCCCTAAATTTTTAATACAAATGTGTGATATGAACATTCATAAATACGATTTACAAATTTTGACTGCAACATAGAATTTTTTTTATACTTTGTTTCGGCGTGTTTTCAAAGAAAATCTTTTTTTAAGATATTGATTATAAAAATTTTTATCAATTTTTCTTAGCATACTTCTTTATTTTCGAGCACAAACAGAAGCTACTGTAATCACCAATAATTTGTCCTCAAAATTTAGAACTATTTCCATATTTCAGACCTATTGGAGAAAACAAGAAAGAAGTTTTTGTCTGACTTTGAACAATTGCAATAACTCAAAAACGGAACGAACGAGAAAAATGAACTTTATATGTGATACTGACATTAAAATATTAGATCTGCATCAAATTATGTCATTGTTTGATCATTCGAAAAGAATGATCCTAAATGCATGATTCTCTTACATCTGTTTATGATACTTTAAAAAGCTTAACACAAACAATCAAAGTTAAACACAAAAATGTATAAGAAATATAAAGGAAAATCCTGCCAATTACATTTTCCTTTCTTCTTATTATTCTCTTTACTTTATTGGTAGAGCTGGTTTGATGGGATGGGAAAAAATATCATTTGCTGTGAGATAGAAATTGGGAATTTAGTTTATTTGCATTAACTCCCCGTTTCAAAACAACACTAGGGCTATTTAGGAACGGAATTTTTAAACTGCGTCGGATGACGAGGGCGACACCTCAGTTTGCAGCCCCTTCTCCAAACTTCCACACCATACCAGCTGGAGGATGTTTGATCCTGACGGATTTTACCTGCACCATAGCCGCTTATAGAAATTGGAAGAGTGTTAGTCGGCTTAAATGACATCCTCTTATATTCTGCCAAACTGCATGGTTATCGGGACTAATTGATAAATTATCACTTAATTCAAAATCATTGCATCTGAGTGCACAATCTCTATTTAACACTATTTATTTTCTATCAGATAAAAAGAAACTTAATTCTTGTCAACTTTTGTGAGAAATAATTGCAATCCATTCTAGTGTAATTAGAAAGAAAGAAATTTGCTATAAAAACTGATTTCGAAATAAAATATTAATATTCAATTTGTTTGAAATTTAAAAATCTGTCCGTTTGAAAATGCGTGATTTTACTTTGAAAGAAAATTTCCTATAGAGTTATTGAAAAAAATAATTGTAATTACTAATTTATTTGAAGGTGTATTAACATGAAGGATGAAATTATATGAAAAGAAGCATTTAAGTATTATTTCTGTTATGTTCACAAGTATAATTTTTTAAGATAATTTCATTATTATAAAGTTTACTCAATTTGAAATTTTTCTCAAATTTTAACGTAGACAATCTCAGAAAAAAAATTAAACACTTCTTAACATAAAACTTAGTATAGACTTCTTCCTGTCAACATTATTTAATTTTTATAATTCTTTATTGCAGAAAAAAAACAAAAAAAAAAAATCTGAAAAAAAATATGCAAAAAATCAGACTTTAGATTTTTTTTTTAAAAAGAATTACTTCACACCTTAAAACTAATTTCAGACTAAGTTTCTAAAAATTATAAATTGTCCAATTCTGTAAAAACATTTTGTGAAATATTTATAGAATTAAGCTTTCCAATTCTCCTTTTTTAAAAAAATATTCAGCGGATGATCTAATTCGAAACTTTAGAAAAAATATTTCCGATTATTTAACGTAATTGTAGAAAAGCTGAAGAAGATAATTTTTACCTTTTAACCATAACTTTTCGATCCTTATTCATGTAACGCTTGAATAAAAAAAAAAGTGAAATTAAGTTACTACGAATTAATTATTATTATTTTCAAGATGTGCGTGCTTCTAGCAAAAAAAGCTGAAATTTTATAGCTGCTTTTTAAACTGTGAAAAAAAAAAAAAAAAAAAAAAAAAAACTTTTTTCTGAGAATCTCATTTTAAATCGTTTGATGACCTTTTCTACACATCCCTAAAGCAATACATTTTTTTTAAATTAGAAATCCTCACATTAAGAAATTATATTTGTAGCAAAGAATAAGCTGCCAAAATCACTTAATTTTTTTCCAATATTTTTTTTATATCGACAATGCATTAAAACTATTGGCAGAAAATATTTAATATTAATTTCATATTGCAATATTTCAACTTAAAATTTGAAGAAATGCAAATATTACATAATAATTTTATACACGGATCACGATTTCATTCAAAGATTTTTAAATATTTCAGCAAAGTTTTAAGATCCCAAAGAGATTTGTTAAAACTTTTTGCATTAGTTTCAAAGTAGTTTGGCATTGTTTTTAACGTTCCTATTTGGCACCTCTGATGTAGTTCACCACAGGAATTGTAAACCTCGTTTTTGTTCGGAAAAAAAAATCTGGAAGTTTCCAGGCCGTAATCCTTCGAAAAAACGTGAACCACATTCTTCCTAGATGTTAACCGGGCCTACAGTAACACAAGCCATTGTTTTTTGTTTTTTGTTTTTTTCCTTGCTCGTTAAAATAGCATAGCATTAGCAATTTTTTAAAGATTTTTCTTTGAACTTTTATTGGTTTTTCAAGAGCTAAGTCTCCAATTTTCTTTTTCTTCGGCAGCTTCTGAAAAGAGAATAATTCCCTGACACTATTGGAGACCAAACTCTATTATTGTCAATTCCTTCATAAGAAAATTTCTCACTTTTTTTATCCTACACATCGGAACATAAATCACTAATTGACATGAACTCTTTATAAATGTAACCAATTATAAATCATTTCAAATAAAATTCCCCAAATTTAATGTGAATAATCCGTAACATATTAAAACAATTTAACGCTTTCTTTAAGTTTCAGCAATTATTTTTAATATCATAAAAAAATATACTTCGTTAATCCTTTAAAAATTTTCAAAATAATAATTTTTTTGTCAGAATATTACAGTGAGCTGTTGGTAGCAGTATATTTTGTGTTTATTCTCTCATAAATGAAATATTAAGGTGGGTTCACATGAGGCTAATTATTGCTCGCAATAGAAGCCTACTTCCAGAAAATCATGTGACCACAAAGGGGCAATGGCTAAGAATTGTCCCTTCGTGGCAAACGTTGTCCACTCTGTCTGAACTGTTCATATGAGGACAATGCCGGGATAACAGCAGAGAGGCTACGATTGCGGGTAATATTAAGCCTCGTGTGAAACTAACTTTACAATGAACTGTTGGCAGCAAATCTTGTGCTTACTCTCTCGTAACGAAGTATTCACAAAGTAATGTAAAATGAGGAAGAAATACATCTTTAGATTTAGGCATCTAAGTCTTTTATTTTTAATCATGCCAACATGTTTATCCATTTGAGTGTGTATTTCATAATCGCAATTAATTGAATTAGTAAAACTAGGTACATGATTAATAGTTATTAATGAATTTATTGAATTTCTTCAATTTTTGGACATATTCCATAGCAGGAAAAGAAAACTAAACTAGTTAAATGCCTGAAAAATGAACTAAATAAGAACAGTTTTTGACTTTGTTTTTGAAAGTTGGAAAAGAAATGAATGAAGGTAAAAAAAAAATATTGCAAAGTCATGGGTCTTTGTCCCAGTTTTAAATTACTTTTAAGGCTTTGGGTAATTTTTTAATATTAATTCTTTTTTAATGTGAATCTGCGTAAGTTATGAGATTTAAGCAAGTGAAATTTGTTGTTCGACTTTAGAGAAGGAAAAAAAATCAGAATTATTGAAAGTTGTTTTGCCGATCCATGATTGGAAAACTCTCTACTTTTTTTAAAGAAAAAATATTGCCTAAATTGCCATTTTAATAATTTTAATTTTTTTTATCTGCAAAAGGGATAGAGAAAGGCACTATCATTGTTATTTATTAAAATTGCAAGGTTTTTAAATGCGAATAATATATTTTAACTACTTGTGATTAAGGAGTCTAAACAATAAATTAGTTTTTTCTAAACAATTAATTAGTTTCTAAAGAGAGATCCTTTTTATACTTTTGCAAGGTTAAGAAAAGGAAATTAAGCATTATTTGGACAAGAATGTTGCGTATCTGCAATCTAAGAGCTCTTTTTTTTAATTTCTCATATATTTTTACTGCTGACAGATCCCAGTGATAAGATTTGTTTTGATAGCTTCAATTTTACTATTTTAATCTCTTGCCCATGTTTCAAAGTACATAAATATTAATTTCTTTCATTAAAATAATATAATTATTGTTTGCATATCCATTATGTAGGCTTGAATTAAAGTAGTGATTTATTGGTTGACTGAGGAATAAAAACCCATATTATAACTTTATATGTACAATGTATAATCCCCAAAACATAAGCTAAAAACTTCTATTGGATTAAACTATAAATACAACAACACATAGAGTTTATTTTATAAATGGAATTCATCCTATGAATAAGGCTTATAAATAATAATGTTCAGGATAAGCAAATATCAACCACTTATCTATATTGATTTTTTACAATTACTAATGAATGTATCACCAACCTAACATATTATAATTTTCATGTTTAGAGTGATTAATTTCAAAGTTATAAATAGCTTAATTTTTCTAAAATATGCATTTAACTCCGAATATAACTATTAAAAATCTTTTTGAAGGTTTTTTTTCGACTCGTTCCTCTCATAGTACAGTTATTCAAACGATCACATCACGAATTTCAATGATTTAAGCCATTGCGCTTGTGAATTATTGCATTTACATGCATCCAAAAATACAGATAAGCAGACGATCAACCCTCTAGATGGATTTGGGTTCAAATTTTAAAAGATTTTACTGTATTTTCGATGGCTACAGTATAAAATTTTATCTTCTTAGCTGTTTGCATTTTGCAAATATCGATTTTACATGCACTCGAAAAATCAGGAAGATTAACAGAAACCTATATATCTGATATGAACTCTATATCCAAATTTTATTCTTCTAGTTCAAAGTTTTTAGGAATTGTCCTCCTCTCAGAACAACCGATAGACATAATTCCAAAAATTGGTTTTTCAGATTCAGAGAAGTCTGACATGAGATGTACTTTCAAAATCTCGAGTTCGAATTTCTCTATACTTCAAATACAGAAAATAAAAACATAATAATATATTGTTTGTTTCATAAGAATATAAATGACAAAGGTGCGATCTTCATGATAGTTTTCTTATTCCTAAATCTAACAGATTTGTTCAGATCTCCTATTTATCTCCTTTCCGTAAAACATTTCAGAAGTTTTAACTCCTGGCTGTGATATTAAGATCTTTCTAGTTTGTCTTACATACGAATATTTATTTAATACCAGTCCCATCACACATTTTCAGTTATCATAGTTGATATTGTTACGTTTTGTTTTCTAAACTTCTGTTATTGCATAGATTTTGTTAAGGCTGTCATATTTTAGATTTGACTAAGTAAGGTCTGGGCATGAAAACATGCGAAAACAATACAGTCAATTAGATTAATGCAAACATGAAATTGAAATTCATTCATACTAAAACAGAACTAGAGACATTTTCTTTCTAAATACCAGCTTTTTCCATTTCTTTATTACTTTTGTCCAGTATTCAGTTTAATTCCTTGTTTTAAAAGGCTAATAATATCTTGTTGAGAATGTAATTATAAGAGTAATTTGTAATTATAAAATTAAATTATTGGATTTGTATGTACATTTTAATATTGATAATTAAATCTAATTATAAAAGTGCACTGCATAATAAACCCAATAAAAAGTGGAATTTTGAATTTTTATTTTAAATAAAATCACCCTTTATTTCAAATTTAGAAACTTTAATCATTTTAAATGAAAAAGCTTCTCAAACTGCTCCTCATTCGATCGAACTTTAAAGTGAATTAGTAAACATCCAAATAATTTTTATTCTAGACGATAAAGGAATCCAAAACTTATGCAAGAACTCACAATTCACAAAAATGAATATATGTGAACTATCTAATTATTGGCTTTTCTGTGTCTCCACAAGTACATATATACTCCAAACAAGACAGCGGTGGGCTAATGTTAGAGAACCAGTTTTGTAATATAAGATGACGGATTCCATGAAAATTAGCCTTAATTACATGCGGGACACAAATCCATCGTAAATCAAAAGCTTTCGAACCTATACAACGATGGAAATTGGGTGTCAATTCTGGTGCATCCTTATATTACCAAAATTAGTAGATCAGACTCAAAAAATCCTATTCATTTAATTTTAGAGAAGAATATCAATTTAACAAATATGAATCTTGTAATGGATTAATAAATTCTAATAGCAGACTATCAATAACATGATAAATTTTGAATTTAATGTCGAGATTATTCTTCCTTTTGCTTCTTACTAAAACCGATAAAAAATTTCGTACAATTATTAAACTAAGGTATTTAAAAGAAAGTATAAACTTTTTGCCAAATGATAAAAATTCAAACTAGTTTTTCTAAAATGCTAAATAATGTAAGCTATATTTTTTAAAAAGTTTTTTAATTGCAAAAGTGTTAAAGATTTAATTTTAGTTATTTTTAAATAAATTAATTTTTAATGGAACAAATTTTTTTAATGGAACAATTGAGCGTTGCAACCAACGAACAAAGTTCAAAGTACAATCACACATATGCATTAATTTATAGCAGCATGATACAGATATGAAATAAAAGCACAGCATTTGGGAATTCTCGTGAATGCTTAGAAAAGACATGGATTTGCCTATATTCACTTTTTCCCGATATTTTCTACCCATACGACTACCAACTTCTTTGGTTAAGCTAGGTTGGTGTGAAAAATGCATTCAGTGTGCTCAAAGTGCATGTTCCATAATCAAATTTTCATAAAAAAATTTTAGATTGCATTCGTGCTCTTTCACCAATCCTTGATTTCATCTCTGAACATTGGTTTAGCAACCAACTAAGTCCTATTATCAAAATAGATGTTAATATTCTGTTTTCTGGAATATTAACTTCACTTTCACTCATTCCTTTTCATTATATATATATCTATAAAATTTGTTGTTACATCTTATAAAATACTTTAAAAGTAATTAATAATAGAACTTTACTGACTTTGAACTAAAATCTTGCTTTAGGAGTTGTCTCAAGTTTGAGAAACTATTCCATCAGAGAACCCTCATGTGTATAGATTTAGGGCACTTTTAAACATGAAGGTTAGGGCTAAAATTTCCTCCTGTTGCAGCGGTGTGAAAGTTTAGAGGACTAAGGTTTCCTTTTCGTTATCAGATCATAATTTAAAATTATGAGATACGCTCAAAGCAATTCTCGAGTTTCCTCAAAATTGAGCATTGTTACGAATAAATAAAAATTATTAAGTAAGTCCTGTTGCTTGTTTTCTGAAAAAAAATCAATTTTTGCCATCTATAAATGTCAGAATCCACCCAATAAAAAAAGCTCTGTCAAAACTAAAAGATCCACAAGTTAGAAAAAGCTACTCAACAAAGCAGGAGTTTAAAATTTTCAGATTATAGTTTAAAATGTCATGGTGACTGAAATTGTCTATTCAAGAGACAGGCGATTTTCTTGATTGATGTACATAATGACTCTAGTTAATAGTGATAAATTGACTTGAAACCATTATGCGATAGAGATTAGTGTAAACAACTCATTTTTTGAGAGCCCCAAAAGCATTTTGTTTTTGTCTGCTTAGTATAAAAAAAGGCAGAGATCTAAAGTTGAGTTTTTCTTAACTGCTTTCTTACTCAACCCATTTAAAACTACATCAGCGAGTGAAAGTATTAGAGCATTCTGTAGTCATTTTTTTATGTTCTCTTTATGAAATTTCTTTGAAAATACAGAAAGCATTTATGGTTCACTGCAGTTAAGTCTGCAGTTTCTGAGTATTCTAACTCCTAAATGCACTGGTAAATAAATATAACTCAATAAAAAAAAGGCACAGAAAACAAGTTGCTTTGAAAAAAAAAATGGAAATGTTTTTTTTTTCATGTTTACTGACGCACAGATTTGTAGACCATGAATAGTAAGCATAATTATCCGAAGTAAATAGTAGCAAAGTTTATTTTTTCTCAAGGACACACTATTTTTATGCTGGCATGATTGTTTCAAAGCTTGACAAACACTTTGAAAAATGATGCTTTTTTTGTGACCACACACAAAAAAATTAAAATTAAGTCGACTGATTTTTGTTTTGTAAAGTTACTATTCTGGCTGTAGAATTCCTATTTGCAACATACACATGAGAGAAATCTTACAGATTAATACATTTAACAAAAGTCAGATGGATTAAATCGTCTGATTTAGGGAAGAGCTTCATGTTTTTGAAAATTGCTCAGAAGATGAGGATAACACAGAAGCCAGAGTCCAAACTTCCACACCATACCATATAAACCATGTATCTTAAGGCTATATAAATTTTAAAAGTTTAATATTTGCCAAGATGTTCGTTGGAATAACAGATATTCTTGTGAATTTGAAAATATAAGCTGTGCTTGAAGAAATTCGTAGTATTTAAAAACGTTATAGTAAATGCATAGCCGCATTTTTTTAAAGATCTGTAGATCTTTTCTTTTTTCATATGCATTATTTAATTTTCTTTGCAACGATACAAAATCTTTTTAATAAAGTTACTTGGCAGACGTCGTGGTTTTAGACTTGAATACGTTAAATATATGGCCATGGTACTTGTTAAATCTGCACCCTCGCCCTAGTATGGCGTAAAAGTTTGGGAACGGATTGTCAGTTTGATATTAGATTAGACAATTAAAATTATAATATCTGTATAAAATAGCTCTTGATTAGCTTCAAATCGGGCTGTTAATATAACTAAGTTAAACAAATTGATACCATGCGCATACCTTTATATACCACTTTTTATTTTTCGTTGAAAAGCCTAATGAAATATATTGGTTAATAAATTACCTGTTTTCTTTCTAGAAATAGTTCCAAAAAGTTAAAGAATAGATACAAACATTTGGGGGACATGGCCCATCTGTCTTGTTTTATTTCATAATACTGTTGCAATAATATTTCATTTTTAAAATGCATTAATCTGAAACATTTGCAAAATAATTATACTGCTCAAACCATATCAGCAAAGTCTTTCCATTCCACTTTTTAACCACCTGTCAATCGCTGTCGAAACAAAACCATCGCATCCACAGCATACTTCTTGCGAAGAAGTGAAATCCGAATTTGAAATCATATGCCTATCAATATCAATAGCCAGTTTCGTTTATGGCTGGGTGATATACGTGAATATGATACAAAGCATCAGCGTGATACTTGTATCAATGGGTCTTTGGTAGAAACTTTTCTGTTTTGACTTCTGTTTATGTTTTCTAACTACGTACATACATTGTTTCCTACCATTACCTGGAATAAACAAATATCTATTGAGTTTATTTTTCTTTTCTTACAATGTATTTTAAGTATTAAGTGTTTATTTACACGACTGACAAGATTTTCGATTAATTTTTAAATGTATTTTCTTTTTAATAGTTTTTTTTTTAAGCCAGTAGATAAATCAGACCACAGAATTTTTGCTGGTAAATTGATAAAAAACAAATAAAAATTAAGAGTTAAACATGAATAAAATTTTCAGAATACAATGTTTAAAAAATTGTTTTTAAAAAGATATTTATATTTTTAAAACTAAAAATATGGGTAACTAAAAACATTTCTTAATAAATGTATGATGAAATAAAAATGAAAAGAATATTAAAATTTTGCCATAAAATTTTGTCTTATAAAAGTCCTCATTTTTTAATAATACTTTAAGAACAAAGTTAAATTTAAGAACCAAAGTTAAAAGTAACGAGCAATTTAGATAGAGGTAATATTCTTTAACGCTAATATTTATTAAAATATGTTTTAATACCTATTAGTGGCAAAGGATCTATCGCCGGTTGTATCAAATATAAAATAATCAAACAAAAGCATGTTAAAATCAAGTATCAATATCAATGTGTTACTGCTACTGTAAATTCAGTCATAAACTTAATATCAGTGCAAATGCGAGAACTAGAACCCACGAAATACTTGGTGTCATTTCAATAGTAAAAGAGTCGGTTTGTGCTGTATTAGGTACACAAATATTAAATAAAAATATCAGCTTCGGCCTTATATGATACGGCGAAAACAGATCCCATCTTTGCGAAATTCGTCATACCTGTTTTTCAGGAAATGAAACTATTACAGAAAAACTGTAGGACAAAATCATTCGTTTTATATAAGGGATAAAATCCTATAATACTTTTAAATTTTGTTATGTCAGATTTTAACATATGTTTGATATGTTGTAATTACTTGATCAACACCGATCAATTAAAATAGTAGAATTTCAGACAATTCTTTATTTTACAGCCATATATACATTCGAACAATTTGTTTTAATCTAGATTAATTATTCACTATTCACACAACAGTTGAAGGTTCTTAATGAAAAGAATTTTCCATTAATTCGGAAAAAACACACACACACACAAGACGCTCACGCCAGAACCGCTACTCTAGGGTGGAGCGTAAATAATACCACAGTCCGCAATCCGAAAAGTCTCCTCTTCAAAGCAAGACTAGCTCCTTATTTATGTCCAAACTCCGCCTCCTAAGTCTTTACTCGTCCACGTCAGTTCTCCGTGGGCCAATAACTCTGCAAAAATTTCACTAAATTGGGGCGTCAGCGTGCCGTGGAACTGTCCATCAATGGCTTGTCCTAGAAATTGATTGCTCTGGAAAACAAGTGACAATGATATTCTTTCACAAAGGGATCACCCCCCATCCACATGTTGAGGATACGACAGGTTTCTTCCCCACATTGTACTCCACATGTGGTCTTCAACTGAATTACAAAAGACCCAAGGCAACCCTCACTCTGCGATAAGAAAAATCACCCAACTAGCATCTGGAGCCTTTCAACAATAGAAGGGGTTAACAGGTACGACGCAGCTGTCTGGGAATGCCGCTTCTTGAGAATGGGACAGGGGAACGTTACAATGTCTGGATAGACTCCGATTTTGTTAAATGCCACAATATTTCCAAAACTTTTAAGGACAGACTGCCATTACAATCTACGAATATAAAATTAATCAAAATCTGTTTGGTTAAGTATATATAAAATTTACAATACCATCATTAATATCCTTCAATTTATGTGTTTAACTCGAACACCACAGAGAGTTTTGCCAGACAAAAACATATATTCTATAGTGACTTCAAAATGATATAGATTAGAAATAATGTGTAAAGAATAATGGTGGGTGAATGATGTTTGGTAGCAACAACGATAAAACATCTAGAAATTACTCAATAAGATCTAATACAACTTTATTATGTAAAAATCAAAAATGAACTGCACTTTCAAATTTTTTACATAAGTTTTTCATATGATTAGTTTAGATACTAGCATTTTAAAATCCATAACATCTGCTAGCATTTAATAAAGGTTGTTGCTTTTTCATAAAGGCAAGAGCAAGTCTATTTAGACAAGTACTGTTATCAATTTTCTAAATTCTCTTTCTCTCTTTTTCAGGAACATCTGAAACGACTGCGCTAGAGAGTGAACCACAGATATCCAGAAGTAGCTTATTTGATTCTTCAGAAGAATTACTGACTCCTCCGCAGTTCGATAGCTCAAGAACAGGACTAACCACCAAACTTCCATGCGGTCGGAGTTGCAATAAAGCACAAAAGCGGAGGAGGAAACAAGAAGCATCAGCAAGAAAGAAGCAAGATACCATGATGTACAAAGATTCGAAACGACCATCTTCAACCAAAAACGATACCTCAGTCGAATTCCCTAAAAAGAAGAGGGCAAAATATTCGAGAAAATATGATCCAACTGGAATGCCAGAAGACAATGGTTTCGTGCCTGTGCGTGGACCTTTTGGTGGCAAGACTACACAACGCAGCGCACAAAGACGCGCTAGAGCAAGGAACCCAGATGAACTGCTGACTAAAGAAAGTAGACCGAACCTAAACATGCTGGGCAATGGTAATTTTGAGATTCTAAGCGGAGGAATATTTTCTGATGATGAATCCAATGAAATTGGCGAAGGACGAAGAATTGGAAGAGGTTATGAAGGTTATAGTTTGCCCCGGGTTCGGCAAATTCCTTTCAATGCACAGAATTTTCAATTTCCTTCCTTTTATCAAGGGAGATTACAAGCTCCAACTCGCCCACTGTTCTTTCCAAGAGCAGCATATTAAATAAGAATGTGTGTGTGAATGTGTTTTCCTATTGAAAGAAAAGTAACTGGCTGAACTAAATGGAATGAACGGAAATAGAAACTCAACAACAGAAAAAAGGCAAAAGGAATATGTAAATTATCAAATGCATTTGAATAATGCATCGCACATATATATTCGACGATAAAAGAAATATAATTTCTTGAGTACAGCCGACCGCTGAACGAAGTAGTATCACCAGGATTTGTTGTGGAAGACTATTGTCTTTATCATTATCCATCCACATTACTGGCAAATTGACTGGTGTCTGGGCCAAAAGAAATATAATTATTGGCGAAGCAGTGCTTTATACCAAAATGTTCGAGTCAGTAAGCAAGTATGATTGTACGAATGTCGTGATTTTGGACAACAAAGACTAAATGCATCTTTTTCTCAACTCATTCCCTCTCCTCCCTCTAGTTTGCTTTTGTCCACTAAACTGCAAGCATAGTTAAACACGTTAAAAGTATGGTAAACCATTGCTAAGCACTAAGCAACGTCAATCGCCTTGAGCACTAAAAGTAATTCTTTCGTAAGTGTTTAAATTTAAATTAAATATAGCAGATGATTCCATGCGGAATAAGAAACAATTCTAGAGGATTTAGACTTATGACTTGTGTAGAACATTTTTTTAAATTGTACAGAGAATAAAAAGCACAATAATATTTCATCCAAACAATTATTTTTTAATTATAATAAATAAAAGTAAATCATTCTAATATACCAATCATCAATCAGTTTTTTAACGCTAATAGTGAATAATTCTCTCATTAAGAAAGTAATCTTGGATATAAGCTGGCCTTTACTGTGCCAGATCATTTCAAGAAATTTTTCAGTTCGTAGCAAATGTGGATTGAGGACAACAAATTACAACAAGTTATTAATTTTTTTTGTGAAAACGCTCTGAAGTCAAAGTGTATATGCAATGGTAGAAGAGGACATTCATTTAAGAAGAGCATTATAAAAAGTGTATACAGAATATTGCCAAGTGTATACATCAGTTTCACTGATTTTCAACCAAAGACAGATATCAAACATTCTTTGAACACTATGCCAGTTCTTCCATGCTCTTTTACATCCCTCTCATCAACTGTCAAAACATATAAAGTTGGGTTATCAAATCAGTTATAAAGAAAATCATTCCAATCACAAACTGCACAAAATATTTTTTGTTTCTTTCACTTGTTTGCAAAGGTGATCTTTTCACTTCTTATAAGATTACCTGAATTATCTTCTTTGGTATTCAGTTAGAACATTAAGATATAAAAGTAATTAAACATACATGATATTTTTGTGTTCTTATTAAAATCATTACAAAAAAATTAGCAACTGCTGTAAGAAAGTAAATTACATTTCTTATTATAAAAGTGAACTATTATTTTTAATAACCTTTTTCTATGTTCTCAATTTACATTTCTATTAATACAAATTCTAAAAACTAATTTTCTATTATAACCATGAAGAGTTTCAGATTGACTCACTAAAGACTCTTCTTTAGTGAGATCAATACGAATTACAAAGAGCGGATTTAATAATGGAATCCATTACTGCTGCTTTAGTGTGTCGTTTAAGATAATATTTGATAATATAAGAAGTCCCCAAAGAAAAGAAAAGAGTTTGGAAAAGTTTCAGTTTGAATTTATAGATACATCATTCATTTATCAAAATATTCCATTCCATTAGATATTGTGACAACTTTTAGAAAAAGTGAATGCACATTAAAAAAAAAATTTTAACAAGAATATCTCATGTTACTTGTTTATATCACCTTTTGTACTTTCATAATAATTTCATGCATACTGCTTATTATAAAAAATAATTTCTCTTTTATTACATACTAGCCGCCTTTGGAGACCAGCTGGTTCGCCACGAGCAATGTGTTCTAAAATTTTCAATTAAATCCCATATTCATTAGCCTTGAAGTAATTCTGGGCATTCATTGGCCTGAAATTAATATTTTCTTTCACATGATGGACGGAAAGTTCTAAAAGAACACGTTTTCCTAATAATATTCTTTAATTTTATAAATCAGTGAGTTTTAATTATTGATTTAGAAGACTGATTGATGTAGCAACTTTTATTAAAAATATTAATAAAGATATTTAGTAAAATATGGATCACAGAGCTAAGTATTGAAGAAATCTAAAACTCTTTATTCATAAATACATTGTTTGACTCAAACTACATAAAATGTAATTATTTGCTTCATTTAGATCAAATTAATAGTATTAAACAATATATATGCCTATTAATAATATTTTACAAATTGGCCACAGGACCGGAATTTGAATGCATATCCTATATAAATTAAATCCTGAATAAATAAAGATAATTTTTTGAATTAATGATTTAAATATTGCAAACGATCATAGAATCCTTTGCCTTGCATTTTTTAAAGAAAATACCACATTTTACTTTTATTTTATTTTATCCAGTCAAGTGCTGAAAGTTGCATTTCTTTAGATTTAATTTGCAGTAATAGTTGTTTTTTTTAATTTGAACTTCCATCAAAATGATGACAACACGGTGATAAAACCTAATTTTTCCTTTGACATGCTCTTCCAGATTAAATTTTATTGTTTTATCCGAAATATATGGTTAAAACATTTCTTTAACAATTCATTTCAAATAGAAGTTTAATTTATATGTTAAAACACTGATACCATTAGAAAGCTAGTTTTTTTATCTTTAACTTGATGTAAAAATCATGTTTGTGCGATATTTTCGGAAGTTATCGTCGAAATTTCGCTTATAATTTAATTAATTAAAATTAAAAATTCGAAAAAAGGGGCTCCGAGATGCACATTCCTGACCTCCAAGGTATACATGTAACAAATTTGGTAGCTGTAGCTTCAACGGTCTGGCCTGCAGAGTGCCAACACACACACACACACACATTGAGCTTTATTATAAGTATAGATTTTTTAATACAGAACATTTTGCATTTTTACATATATCCTCCTTCAGTAAATTTTAAAAGAACTGAGCCAACAAATTAATTAATATGTAAGCTTGTTTCCAAAAATGGGAGGGGGAATGGAAATTGCCCACAAAAATATAACTATTTGCAAGTTTATTATAATCAAAAAAATAATTGAAACTAAGTCAATTTAATTTCAAAAAAAGCAATCATGAATTCAAGACTTCTCAAAAGTAGTTCAATTAGTTATATTTTCTGTCTGTTGCAAATAACACCGATATTACAAATAATGCAACATAATTGTATTTAATAATAAATTTTCAAAAGATGTTTTTAAAAAATCATACATATTTTGTAGATATTTAGCCCTCTTCCAACAATAGGCATAACAATATAACTTTAAAAAAAAATAATTCATCATTTAATTTAATTTCTTGCTTTTATTAAATTTGATACACAAATAAAATAAACAACCAAACTCTGAATTATCTACAATTATTATAACAAAATATTTTAAAAAACACTTCAATTGCAAATAAAATTAGGAATATACTTTCACTGAAATTTTCTCATATTTTTTAAGTGTGCCCACACCAAATGAAAATTATTATTTTGCTTCTTATAAATTAAATTTATAAATGCTTTTTGACCACAAATGATACATATACAAAAATGTTAGCTCGATATATAGAAATTTTATTCAGCATACAGAGATTCTTTTATTTTTCTATTGAAAACCTAAGATTACTAAAAAAATATACCAAGATTTTTATTATAAAGGTGCTGCATTTGTATTATAGTGATTTGTATATTATATTAGAGAATAACTAAGACACCATTTTCTCGTAAAATTTTTATTTTGTCCCATAACAAATAATTTGCTTTTAAAAATCTTTCTATACATGGTTAGCAAATATACTGTAAAATATACTACATACATTTTCAATGTGAATAGTTAAATGGAAATATATTATCATTATTCAATATACAACACAGTGTAAAAGAGAATTCATTTATATTCACTTAAAAACATATATGCATGTTAGTAGAAAAGCTCATTGTATGCTAAATGCAAAATACAGTTAGTACAAAAAAGAACAATTGTAGACTAGCTTAAAATCAAAAGCAACACAAACACATAAATTTCATTTCATATATTCCAACAATATAAAATAAATGCTTTAAATTATGGTTCTCAATAAAAGCTTCCTGTAAGCAAAAATAGTCAAAAGTTGAAATTATTATACACAGATCTCAAAGAAAACAATACTTTAATTCTCCTGAGAAGACGAGATTGGAATGTTTTGTATCATTTGCTGATGCAAATAAAAATAAAAACAATCAAAAACTTAAAGATCCACAACCATTCTGATTTAATTTGTACCCAAATCAAATGTACTTTAGGAACATTTACAGGAAAAATACTATTTTTTTTGTAGGAAACAATGTTGATTAAAATATTACTATATTCAAACAAACTTCCACATTAGTAATCATATTTTAAAGATCTTTACTTCAGAAAGTATGAAGACTCTTTAAACTTTCATGCCCTACTTCTTTTTTCAAATTTTGTAAGCAAAATTAGATAAAGAAAATCAATTTCATCCAAAATTAGTTAAGTATTTATGAAAACATAAATTACTAAGATTTTTCATTTAAGTTTCACAATATTATTTAATAATCATTTTTGAGGTAAAGCTAGTTTTGGAAGAAATATATTTAATATCCCCACTGAATATAATATCCATAATTACAATAAATTGCCAAAAATACTGTATTATATGCATTCTGTTTATTGTGTGCATGCATCCTTCTATTGGAGATCTGTCCCATAAACATCATGAAGTTATTAAAAATGAAAATGTGAAGTTCATTTATCTTTTAATTTACAAAGATACTTAATACAATCAATTTTCATAAATTTTTAATATTGGAAGAAAATCATGCAATACTTCAAGAAACAATGATAGCATAATGATTTTTAACAATATAATCTATTGTTGAAAATTAGACAAAATAATAGTAAAAATTTAATTTTTAAAATTCTGAAAATTCACCTAACTATGAAACTGGATTATTAAAAATATATTTCTGAAAAAATTTAAATAGGGTAAACTTTATTTTCAGAAGTTATTATCACAGTTAACACCAAATATCAATTCAATTGTTCCTTACATATAAATATGCAAAATTTTATAGCTGTAAGTAAATGGCAAGACACTAATTTTATTATTAGTAGAAATTTTTCAATTTAGTGCATCAGCACCTTCAAATTGAAAGTTCTAGAAATCATTATGCTATTTTTAAATTGAAAAAAGTTGATACAAACCACATGAATAATTCTGTATTAAAAAGGGAAATAATTATTGTTTTCTCAAATTACATTTGACAATCATTAAGTGAATAAGGCCAAAAAAATTTTTACATTCTAGTCACATATGCAAAATTTGACAATAAGCGAGTCTTCAATCACATTAAAATTATATTTGTTCCTTCAGATGATGTTTTGTCTATGAAGCATCACTCAGAGGCATAAGAATTTTAAAATCTTTCTTTAAACAAACAAGATGTCAGCAAAATAATTATAGTACCTTCTCAGCTATGACAGCCTAAAAGAAACACTGATCAAACATATACATAATGAAGCTGTTTGAACAATTTTTAAATTAGATATTTTGTAACAAATAATTATTAAAATGTTAATATGTTGAATGAACTAAAATAATATATTGTGTCACTAATATATTTGTTCAATTGAAATAAATGTAATAGTTAATAATCTTTTTCACAATAAAATAATAGGCTAAGAATTCCACAAATAATGTAAAATATAGGTCATTTTATATAACTTATAGCTTTTTTGGAATTAATGAAGTCATTTAACAGTGTATTAAATGTAACAATACAAAAAATAGCAGTCTTTAAATCAGTCAGCTTATGAGAAGTTCAGGTTTGCATTTATTTATGACAAACAACACAAAAGCTCAACTTCATCACACATCTCATGTTTTAAAAACTGTAATATCAGTGCAAATTATGTTTTCTCTGGATATTTACGCAATATCGTCTTTCCGGCAGCTTCACCACGGTTTTTTAATAGGATGGGTTCACTCAGATGAAAAGTAATTAAATCAGCTACAGTAGCAAATGTCTGGGAAAAAAAATTACATAACATAAATCAAGTGTGAAATATATTTACCAAAATTAATTTTTATTAATTTGTACAACTATTTAAATGCAAAAATAACATTAAATAGTCATTTTTAAATTAATAAATAAAGTGAATTCTGTATAGAGTCTAGCATCAAACCAAAAAACATAGATTTTTGTGTCACATAAAATAATTTAATTCAGGCTATTTATATTTTATTCACATGACAGCCATTGTCATTCAACATCATTATTACTTTTGTAATTTTAATTTCAGATTACTTTAGTAAAATTTATTTCTCTTCGTAATGTGTAAAATTAATTATAGAAACATACATAGTATAATTATTAAAAGTTATTTATGATCTAAAAAAAATCATCTTTGATCAATTTCATGTCAAACTTAATTCTTTATTTTTCCATTTTATTTATTGTTTTTTGTTACACACAAAAGTGGTAACTCAGTCATTTACAATATTTTTAATAAAAAAGATTTTTTTTAAATCTCACTAATTCAGCACTTTTCATGTATTGCATTATGAAACAATAAAAAAAATTATGTTTGATGGCAAAAAAAATTTTTTTAATTACCTTTTCTTTCTCCTTTTCTTTTCCAAGTGCAAATGTGTTATCAGGTCTTAAACGAATGTTCAAATGGAATAGTTTGTCTTCATGCAAGACTGTTAAACTATATGGATTTTCTTTCCCTGCTCTTTTGCTAGGACGAACCACAAATGAACCAGGTTCATTCAATTTCTTGACAGCAGCCTCAGCATCTTCTCTTTCAATTTCATGGAACCATGGATTTTGTTGAATATCTTGTGGCTTCAAAAAACAAAAGTGCAAAATATTAATTAATATTCATTTAAAAGAAATATCAGAAATATGAAACAGATGAAGTGGGGACTATCAATTCATATTTACTTTTATAATTTTAAAAATGTGGGAACACAATTTTTAATGAAATTAATTAGCCATTTTTACAATCCAGGAACTTGAGAATGTCAAATATATTAATTACTATTCATATCACAAACATTTTTTTAAATCAAGTTTTATTCAAGATCAATTGTATAATATAAAACAATAAAAATCCCATATATTTTGTGATCACAAATTTATCGATTTCGAATTTGGTAAGTTTTAAATTAAATAAAATGAATTTATTTATTTCAATATAATTCTAATATTATAGTTTAACTATTTTCAGTCTATCTTTTTCTATCAGTTAAGTTTTTTAAAAATGCATGCCTCCCCCCCCCCAAAAAAACTATCTTTAATAAAAATATCATCTATTTTAATAAATTCTTTCATAGTAAACAACTTTGATATTTTTAATTTTGGAACGCAGTTATATATCATTTCTAAATGCTTTGCTTTTTATATAGCAAATATATTTATGACATAAGAATTATAAATAAAATATACCAATCAATTAAAAACTGATCAAAAAGGGGGAAAAAGCTAACATTTAATAAAACAAAGCATTAAATTAGGAAGGATGTTACTTGATCACAAAAATGGTACCATATTAATTAGGGAATTTATGTAATTGAACTAAATTTTAGAAACACAATAAGATCTTCATATATTATAAAGATGTAATAAATATCACAATAACGTAAGTAAGTATAATATATAATCATAGTAATGTAAAGATCAATTTTTATAAATATGCAAACTTTATTCCATTGAATATTTCATTCAGTTTTAACTTAATTTATCCAGCAAAAAACTCGTATACAGTACCACTTGTCAAAATACTCAAAAATATTTTTATGCTAACAAGACACAACAACAGATCAAACCCTATCAACATTACAATTTAACTTATATAATAATTAATAATACTCTAAATTTAAAATATTTAATAATTAATGAACAAATTTAATCAAATTTTAAAATATTTAACAAATCAAATACAAATCAAACAAACCAAATAAAATTTTTTATAACTTTCAGAAGCAAGCAATGCAATGAATCAATAAACTAAGATTCACATTTCAGATATAATGTTCGATAATACTAATTTTAGTCGGAGGGAAAATATTTCACTTAAATGTATCACCTTCATAGACTTTAAAAAAAAGAAAAAAGAATTTTAAATAGAGTTTAAAAATCCAATCAATTACCTGTTTATAAGGTGAAGATTTTTCATCCAATTTAGGCACAGGAACGGGTGGTAAAGGCCTAGTAGCCATGTTTTGAACTAAAAATACATATATGCTCTTAATTTTTTTTTTTTTTTAATTTTACTAGCATTACAATTTTTTAAAAATTTTAACTTAAGAAATAATGTTTACAATTACGAAAAATTCAACTGATATGATTTAATAATACTGCATATTATACAATGGTGGTGTTAAAGGATAGTAAACTGCTTTAATTTATGATTATATCCCCATAATAAAAAACTGCATAGCTCATATAATGATTTATACTTATAAAAGCAACAATTGAATATTTTTCATATATTCAGCTAAATATCATAACTATACTCAAGAAGGGATCAGCTGTGTCAAGTAATATCTGAAACTGGCGATATAAATATGAAATTTAATAAAATGTCCTTTGAAAATCGAGCAGTTTACAAAAAAGACACTATAGCTACCTTCCCACATATTTCATATTCTTATTTTTGAATTTGATTGTCTTTAGCAATTTTTATTGCATTCCAATTCAAAAACAATAATAAAAAATCCCAAAATATTTTTTAAATAATAATAATAAATGTGCAATTAGTATTACAGTGTGTGAAAAATAACTCTCACTACATACAAATTTATTGAATAAGAACTTTTTTTTAAGTTAAAATAATATAATTTTATGAAAGCAAAAATACTAAAATGTCAAAAATATTGAAACTTATTTCAATATTTTGAATTATAGATAAAATGTTTTTTGAAATTTGAAATGAAATGAAAGAAACTAGAGATAAGAAAAATCTTTATAAAATTATAGTACAATAGAGATAAGAAAAATCTTTATAATTAATTATAGTACAATACTATAATAATTTATGGTGAAATTTTACTATTTAATATTATTTTATAACTTGCAACATGCACTTACTTCCTCCAATAGCATGTACCAATTATGGAATACAATTAAATATATATATTACAACTACATTTCTCTTTCCTAAAGTAAAATAGTTAAAATATTCCTTTAGAAAAGGCATTATTCTTGATAACAAAATAATTAAATTATTTTGCACTAACCAGTTAAAAATGAATTACCTGTATCATCAGATATAGGTGGAACACCTCGTGGAGGGAGTGGAGGAAGTGATTGCATTTTTTTCCCATCAGATGAAGAACCTAAATTTAGGAATGAAGAACTTCCAACAGTCATAAAAGCTGTTAAGTTCAAATCATGCAAAAAAGAAAGCTTATTAATTGCATTGTGCAAATAGCAGTATAAAAGCAATAATAAAGCACTGAATTGAAAAATAGTTTAATGCCAAGCAAAAAACATTTTATCTATAATAATTTATAATAAATTATAACATTGTTCATAACACAGTTATGTGATTGTAAAAAAAATCTATTTTAGAAGAATTTTCAATTAGAACAATTTAGAATAATTTTCAATCTAAAAAAAGGATTATTATAATTAATCTACCAGGTAAATTTATATTCTGTAATCATACAGAGAATATGAAATCAATTCATACATTTTTTTTACAAAATTTCCCTTTAGTTTTAAGGTAATTTTTCATCATTTTCGGTTATTAATAATAATATTGTTAATTTTAAAAACTTTCATTCATTTCTACAAAAAAAACTGTTTTGAAATTTTAAATTTTTTTAATGAGTCATGAAATTTAGTGGGTTTCAAACAAGAGAAATTATTTTATTATTTTTACAAAAAACATACAGTTCTATAAATAGACTTGCATAAAAAAAATTTATTCAGATGTGAAATCACAGACAGAAAATTTAAATCATTAAAAATCTATAATTCCTTTCTTCATGGTATGCTTAAAAAAATAAATACACATGTAAAATGTCAAACTTGTATTTTTACAATTAGTATTTATATAAATTGTATTTTATTATAAGTGGAAAGTGATGATAAATAGTTATCACAATACTTCAAAATACATTATTTTATTTAAATACATTATTAAAGTCCATTTAACTATTCTTTATGCCAAATAAATATTCTAAATAATAATCATGAAAATGAATTATAAGATCATAGTCTAGAGTGGAAAAGGAATTTGAAAATATATATTTATATTTCATAGAAGAAAGCAGCCAATAGTTACACTGAAATAGATCTGCAAACATGCAAAGACAACATTATACTTCTAACAAATTAATATTTTGATGGAATTGTGAATTTGAATTATTATGTTAAACTTTCATTTTTATGAATACATCAATTTTTAAGAAAATCTAAATATTTCTAAGCATAAGCTATAATTTCCACTCAGTATTTTAATTAGCTGCTATGTATTAGAGTAGCAAGAATCAGTTCCATGTAAAGAGAAGGTCACTTACACAATTATATTTAATATCCAAATAAAAAAAAATCATTTATAATATTTATCTACCATTAAACCAATCAAGAAAATGCTGCAAAAGGCTTCATTTATTATCACAGAATAGAAAGTGAGAGCTATTACTTTAAAAGCTAGCATTTTTTTTTCTATGCAGATTTCTTGTTCTTTATTTTGCATAAATATATTTGAAAGCATGCATACCAAAATAGCACATCAATTATAGCTAAATTGGCAAAGTTATTTTTTAAAAAGTTGCAGCAACTGAAATGCAAAGCTTTTAAAGCATCTATATAAGCTAGAAGCAATTTCAAACAGAAATAGTTTTACAAATTCAACTTACATTCTCTGTCAGGTGACGAAGATGTAGATGACAGGCTATCATTTAAGGCACTTGCTGAAATAGGACTTGTAGCAAAGGAATTTGTAGAATCTTTATTCTTATGCTGAATTTTGGGTGATGATGTGGGAGTGGTACTTGATCTTCGTCCAATCAGAGAACTTATAAAACCAACATTAGAAGGAAGAGAAGATGGTTGAGTTACTTCAACTTGTGCATCATTTTCAGTTTTTAAAGGAAGTTTTGGTCGACTGAAAGTTCTAATTCCATCAGTTGAAGAAATTTCTTTCAGCTTTTGAGGCTTTTGTGGAAGAGGAGGAGGTGAAATGACACTGGGGCTTTTTACAAGCCTAGGTGGAAGTGATGGCTTATCATTCATAATTTCAGGAGGGGCTACAAAATTAAACAAATTATTTTTAGAAACTTCAAATTTTTATCAGCTTAGATAATCTAAATATATTAAGATTTGTATGTAATTATTTGATTCAGCAGAAGAATACATTTTTGAGTTATTTCAATGTAATAATTAATTTCTGGGTAGAAACTTTGTTTACTTTTAAAATAAACAATTGTTTATACCTTTTAATTGATTTCCTTATTAATGATGATCTTACTTAGTTAAATGTTTCTAAACAAGACCAATAATTTAATATTATTAATAATAATTTGGTTACATTTTGTTTTACATTATTTTAAACTTCAAAATAATTACAGAGCTCAATTCAATTAATTCTTTCAAATAAATAAATTTTTCAGTAATTCTTAAAAAATTATTTTAAATCATTAATCTTCTTAAGTAATTACAAAAGCATTAATAATTATTTTCTAATAAATGAAAAGAAGGCATTGGGAATACTTACGATCAACCATTTCATAATTTTCTTCAGGCTGAAAGAAAGAAAAAAAGCTTTAACAATTTTTAAATAGCATAACTACCTCTAAATAACCATACTTTCAAGGGTCACTTATATATTTATTTTTTGTGCACTAGCTTGATTTTTTTAAAAAAAAAGTAAACACTAGCACTATTAAGAATAATTTAAAGAAAGAGAGCATGCATGAAATAAATGAAAATTCAAATAAAAAGAAAAAAAGCACTTACAGGCTCAACAATTTCATAAGTCTCTAAATAAAGAAAAGAAAATCAAAATGAATAAATATTGAATCAAAATAAATAACAAAGTGCTTTTCATATGGCTAAATGCATTTTTTTATTAATCAGCATATTTTCCAATAAAATGCTGAGAAAACATATACAGTGATTTCAAATAAGCATTTAATCATATCAAAATTTCATCAAAAATTAATCTAAATAGATACAATGATAATATATCACAAAATATTTAAATGAAAATGTATAATTCTAATAATATACAAACAAAGTATCAAACAGTTTCGAGTAAATAAGCTTTTTAGGGAATACATACTTGGTAAATTTTCAATAGCCAAAAAATATTTTTAAAAGTTTAGAAGAAGAAATAAATAAATAATAAACAAAAAAAAATATATACAAAAAAAAAATGTGAATAGCAAGTCAAATAAATATAAAAAGAAAATCAAATAAAAAATTTCATTAAGTATCACAGATAGTTGAATATTTTAAACTCGGTATTACAAATTGTGAACAATTATTGAAACTTAAAAATCCCATTTTCTAAAAAAACTGTACAATACATTTCACACCAGCCATACATTTTTTAGATGATCTACAGTGAGGAAAAATTATGTAAAGAAAGGCTGAGATTCTATACTTGCAATGAAGAAATTTGCATAATAAAAAAAGAAAAGTTATATTGCTTTCTTAGAATTCAGAATATAATCTGAAACTAATTTTTAAAGAATTAATCATTATGCCATATTGAAAATTATCTTAATATGACAGTTTAGAATTAAATGGCTTCAACAAAAGAAAAATTCATACTTTTCATATGCTTGATAATTTTTATTACTCTAAATGAAATTAGAGATGATAAATAAATTAATAAAGACATGACTTGAAACAATTGCAACAACAATATAAATAAAATTGTACTTCAAGAAAATAGATAATCAGTGTCAGAAGTTGATACTTTTTCAAAATATGAAAAATCGAATACTAATTATATAACTAAGCAGAAAGAGAAAACTTGAATCTTTAAAAAAAAACAAAAAAAAAATACGTATATTGAATTTTAAACAAGTAAAAAAAAGCATAAGACCAGTTAATTTGCATACTGGCTATTTACAAAATCTAGCTTTGTAAATAGTATAGCCATTTATAATAATTCCATTCATAATTTTTATAAAAGTGTTTATATTGAAGTCTCTTATAAGCTTCATTAATTCAATAACACAGCAAATAATATAATAAAAAATGAAATATTACTATATGTGACTTACCAATCACAGAAGATTCATTTGATAGTGAATTTTGAAAAGATCCTGAAAAACTGAAGCATTCTTTAGAATTTATAGATGTAGGCACAATAGGAATTTCATAATCTTCTTGGGGCTCAATGTGACTAGATGCCTAGAAATAAAATTCGAAAATGGTATAAAAATATAATAAAAGAGTCATAATGTTATAAATTATTATCAAAAATCCTTAAAAAGAAAGCACCAAATATCAGCCCACAACTACAGATAAGATAAGTAAATACTGAATAAAAATGCATTTTTAGGAATGTCGATTGATAACAAGTAAAAGGAAATGAAATAAAAGACTCATATGTATAATTTATTATATATAGGTTGTTAGTTTCATTATTTATACATAAAATCACAAAGAGCAGCATAAAAATAAGCAAGATCCTCTTTTAATTAGTGATTGCAAAAATTAATTAGAGAACATGAGGGAAGCTTAGCAGAAATGGTGAACCAAAACAAAAGCTCAATTCTACCTGAACAGATATCGAAAAATAAATGAAATACCTCTTACAACAAAGTAGATTTTTTTTAAAAACTAATTCAATATTTATTTTCAGAGTAATATTTTTTAATAAATCTTTTACATTCTCACCAAGATGTAAGATAAAATCTTACAGGAGGTAACATTTCAGATTAAGCTTAAATGATGTCCCTGTGCAAAAATTTAAGAAAATATTGTTTTATTTATATTTTTTTAAGATAACAGTACCTCTTGAATTAATTTCAAAGAAATCCAATTTTAATATCCGTGAAATAAAAAGCTAAAACTTAAAAAATATTTTGCAATTTAAGCTATTTATTCAACAAATTAAATAATTCTTTTTATGATTTATTGAAGAATATTCATAAACGTGTTGCGTTCAAGTTGAATGGTCACATTCACTGGTAATCTATACTTATAATAAAGCTCAATGTGTGTGTGTGTGTGCGTGTGTTGGCGCTTTACAGGCCAGACCGTTCGACCTACAGCTATCAAATTTGGTACATGTCTACCTTGGAGGTCGGGTATGTGCACCTCGGAGCCCTTTTTTCGAATTTTTAATTAGAATTAGAATTAATTAAAATTTAAGCGAAATTTAGACGTTTTTCCGCTATAACTTCCGAAAATATTATCGCACAAACATGATTTTTACAACAATTTAAAGATTAAAAAATTAGCTTTCTAACGGTATCAGTTTTTTTAATTTATAATGTAAGTTTCTATTTTTAACGAATTTTTAAAGAAATATTTTAACCATATTTTTATCACGTGACTGGATAAAATAAAAGAATGCCGGAAGTTCGAATAAAAAAAAAACTATCATCGCAAATCAAATCTAAAGAAACGCCACTTTTAGCAAGTGACAGGATAAAATAAAAAATATATAAATGTGATATTTTCTAAAAAAATAAATGCAAAGCAAAGGTTTCTATGATCGTTTGCAATATCTATATCATTAATTCCATAAATTATCTTTATTTACAGTAAACCTGATTGAATTTAGACAGGATATGCATTGAAATCCGGACTTAATGGCATATTTCTATAATAGTTTGCAATATCTGTATCATTAATTCAATAATTGTTTCCCTTTTTCGCTTTCTTTAAAAAACATATTTAACATTTTGGCAATATCACCGAAAAAAACTTTTTTAATATTTTGGAAGCATAATCGATAAATTATTAGAGCATTAAACTCAAAAAGTTTTTCCGAATAAAGTTACCTACTCTTTAACTACTAATAACTGAATCTTTTAACTTTAACTATTTCTTAATTTTTGGCTAACGAATATGTGATTTAATTGAAAATTTTAGAACGCGTTACTTACGGTGAACCAGCTGGTCGCCAAAGGCGGCTAGTACTATATAATACACAAATTTCTAAATTTTACTGCAGTTCATAAAAGCACAATTCGACTTTTATTTTGAATTTCATATACACAGTAAGTATTTTTTTTCTTTTGATGTAAATTTAATACAAACAAATCATTAATTAAATAAACTAACATGC